>CAAKHC010002474.1:0-24072 GCA_901007825.1 Macroramphosus scolopax
AATAATATAACAGGGTCAACAGGGAAGAGCATTATGATCAGACACCATTATAGAGTGTCTGATCCCTTGTAACAGAATTGCATGAAGTTGTTGGTAAACAGAAAGACATTGCAATCATCTTCTGGCCTGGACTGACCGCCGGTTCAACTTCTGAACCCTTTAAGAACCGCTTTGCTTTTTCCACAGGCTAGAGAGCCCAAACAGAGCCTCAAGCATTAAATCACTATATATGTCCGTATACATCTCTGTCTTCCCAGATGGCGCCACAGGAAAAATTAAAGACTACATCTGCTGGCTTTTCAACCCTGCATTGGCATCCAAACACAAGTGTAACCGTGCATCTGTGAATCCTAAATTACCTGAATTAAATACTTGGCGCATTACATTATTACAACATTTTAGACCTCTATAAACATCAGCTGAAACTTTTGTACACACAATAATAGTCTTCCTAATGTTCATTTGTATGAAGTTTGTTCAAAACAAAAAATAATCTTAGCATTCAAAGTTCATGTATCCACTAAGGCTCCTGTTTCCATCCCTGCTGGTTCAGACCTGGAGCTTAACGCTTACCACCCTTAACAGGGATTTTTAATGGTTTTGAAAGGTACTGTTGCTGGCCATCGGCGTGCAATCTGCAACCTCACCACTAGATGACACTAAATCATACACACTGGCACCTACAAGCAAAATGTCCAGCCTCCACCTATCTCTAGTGAGGTTGTTCTCTCACTCCCATCTCATCATGCAATGCATCTTAAGCCTTTTTTTTTTTTGCAATGCAAAGTACAATATCATTCAGTCATAATCTGTCCCATTCATCTAAAAACCGTCTGGTCTGCATACTGGTGATTGACACCTTTAATGGCTAAGTGGATTGCTGTCTGTGGACAGTGTGTGCTCAGCCCATGAAATATAATCTCACTATTCATAAGGAACATTTCAGAGCCGGAGAAAGTTTCCAGAATGAGGCTGAGCACAAGATCTAACACTCCAGTTACAGACCACTTGAGATGCATAAGGTGGGTTGTGCAACCTTGTTCAATGAGGTCAAGCATGCAGAACTTTATTTCAATGTGCAACGGATTGATTCAAGTCCTTCAATGAGATGAAGAGCTGTGGCATGTCTTTGCCTTCAATGTCATAATCAGACCACATTTTATCAGACGGCTCAGTTTTCCAAGCAGTGATGGGGACAGTGGAAGGCTGTAGTAGCGGTGTGAGCTTTGAGTATTGACGAGTAGTACACCTCTAAACACGGAAAGAAACCATGTATATATTATACACACACAGATCCTATATATCACATTAGTAACTGGTAGTCATAGTAACATGATGTCAACACAACCACTATAGTGCAGCAGAACAGCTGTGGTCTATCTGCTCTTACAGGTTCAATTAACTCACTGTCAATCAACTTACTACAACAATAATAATAATGTTTGTCATTTTGAAGTACTGCATGGTGATAGTAGCCTTATTTTATTATAATAAATGCATACTTTTTGTAGCTAAGCTTTATTTTCTTATTGTGTTAAAATGGGTTCACTTAATTTATTCTACTAAAAATACAAAAAAAGCAGACTTTTAAATTGTATGTGTGTTTGATAATTTGCAGATTTTATCACGCCATTAATATATTCTCACCTGACATTCATCTGACATTCCCTGTACTATAGCATAACATGTCCACAGTATTTATCACCTTCCAGTGTAATAGTTGCACATAGTGTGGATCTTATAAAACACTTAATTCCACTCAAGATTTGTTATTCATTTTTAAATATGTCGATTTTCTGGGTTCACCTAGATCAAATTTAGTACAAAATTAATTTTAATATCCTCAAATGGAGAGAATGTGATGCATCTTAGATGAGAGGTCCACAGATGACAGTGTCATGCAGAAGCAGACAATGAGATGTTTGTACAGTCAACGGTCAACCATGCTAAACTTGTTATAGCCACATGAAATATATATGAAAGGTACATTAATGCTGTGTTTTAAATAATTGAGTTTATCTTTAAAGGTACAATTTGTTGGTGATTTGAACAAGCCAGTGTTCCATATTTCACCCTCCAGATCAACAGGGGGCAGCATATTATAGGAAGTTTGGGTGTCCAGGAAATGCTAACATTCCTTAACATGAGACCGAGGATGAAACTGATTCATAATTTATATAATTTATAATCTGGTACAGGCACAGCTTCTTCATACTACACTGGCCCACTGCTGCCTCTTGAGGACACAGATGTATTACAGGACGAGACGGACTGTCACAAGCTGCTTGTGACAGTGCTTCAGGCGCTCCAGGCGCTTCCAAAGATCCCTTTAAAAGAATCGCACTCTCCAAAATCAGCTCTGACGCTCTGATGGAATCAAAGAGGAACTGTAAATGTTTCTGTTTGAAGTGGTGTGTTAGCAGCTGTAGCAGATCTGGTGCCATCAGGCTCAAAGTGTCCGAGCTGCTGATGATGATGATGATGAAACCATTCACTGCAAGATCCCTTTAGAATACTGGAGAATGTCAGTAAGTAAATACTAAGTCATATTATTGTAGGAGTGTTCAGTAAGAGATGAATTAATGAAGTCCTTCAATCTGCGTGGTTTAAGTTTTCCTTCCTTTAACTTGTTTGACTCTTGCTGTCGAATTATTTGAATAAGTGGAGTATCTGATCTTAGGGCTCGTGTGGGGTTTTTAAAACTAGTGTGTTAAGAGTCACAGACACCAAACACCGGTGGGGCTGTACAGGACAATCCTGTGACCCCATAAGTCATTGTCAACTTTGTCAAGTACATTTGGGTTTCATTTATATAATCTGCCTCCCTCCAATTGAGGAAAAAAGTATCATTGGTGAACTCAGATTATATTCATGCTGTGGATTATACCTGCAAACTTGAAACATCCGTTTACATTCAGGGACATTTAACAGATTTATAGATGAGGTGTTGTTTTCTGCAGTCAGTGACGTCCCCATAAGACACACTTTAGTGAATGATGTGTATCGGTGTTTGATACACGCTCGGCGTCGACAGTCTACAACCACCTGCTTATACAACGTCAATAAGAACCAAATACTGTCCGTTCTGAGCAGAGTGATGACAGCAGTGTGTGTGTGTGTGAACATTAATAAGAAAACATTATATTTTTCATAAACTTGGCAAACTTCTTCAACCCTTTTTAAAGACATTTGATAACTTAAAAAGACAAGATTTTAGAGGTTATAACAACTTACTGTGAGGTTCCTACCTGACTTGGTTAAAGTAAAATAAAGTAAAACTACCTAAGTCAGGATATTTACTACTTTAAAGTGTGTTGTTAGGTTTAGTGGGGGTTGCATGTGTGTCAGTGAGACATGATATGTGAAAAACTGGGATTATTTGGATGGATGGTCTGATGTTCTGTTCTTCCCTCACACGAGTTGTCTTGCCAGTCCTGTCAGTCTTTTGTCTTGACATGACAGCTGCAGACAACTGAGCCGTCATTTGGCTCCAAGTCCCTCCTCAGAGCTGCTGTCCGTGCCGTCTTCCTCCTCTGTCTTTTGGGGGCCTATTCACAAAACAAGCACAACACAGAAACACGAGGCAATTCAGGTACATCACAGTCACAGTACATAACTCGTTGTTTAACCAGCTGTGACCGCTCTCCAGCAGATCCATTTCTCATACAGATGTTTTCTCCACATGTTTCTGTTTGCAGCACTTTCAGGTCTGGTGACATGTTTACTCGAATAAGATAATCCTTGTTGCCTCGAACTGTCTCTCTAATATAAACGTCAATAGCTAGTGTTGGAATGTCACTAAGTATTTACTAAAGTACTTAACTAGAAATCTGAGGTATTTGTTTTTTTTTATTTTCATGTCACTTTATCATCCCACCACATTCATCGCCCAATATTACAGTGAAATATTGTTTTGTTTTTTTTTACTTCCCTACAAGTATTTGACAGCTTTAGTTAATATAAAAGAAACTTTTAAAATCAACTCTTTTTGTTATTTTTTAAACTTCCCAGCAGTGTTATACGATTAAGAATTATTAGTGATTAATTAATTATTTAATTTTAGGAAATTAATTAAGCTGACGATCATGTAAGTCATTTTATATACAAAAAGATGTCTTGATTTCCTTTTAATAATTCTAATAATTCAAAATCTATTTATCATCATTCTATATTTGGTTCGATAAACATTGTAAAGGTGTCACTGTGAATTCTTGGTAATTTTGAAGGTATTTTTCAGCATTTTCAGAACTTGTATCAAACAGTCAGTCGATTAAATAATAAAATAACAAGCAGATTGTTCCACGATGAAAAGAATCTTTAGCTGAACTTTTATACAAAGCAGTTAAACCTTTGCACCTGCAATGGTGAATTCCTCCTTTTATATTAATGTTATAATAAATATTGGTCACAGTCACCGATGACATTTTTCTCCATTGAGTATGTTTACTTTCAATACTTTAAGGACACATTCCTGATTAAACCTACATACTTTAATAACATGTTCAATGCAGGGCCTCTACTGTAACAGAGAACTTTCACATTGTTATATTAAAGGATCTAAACATTTCCTCCTCCATCAAAGAAGATAAGCAACATCCGCTGTCATTAACCTGCATGTTTGTCACATGGATTTATATGATTGTCTGATTTATATCTGCCTCAACAGCTTGATGACAGCTGCTCACATATATGAGCCTGAACAAAGTGCACACAGCTAATACAACTACGGCTAACATTATTATCATTATCAGTATTGTATTATTGTTCTTATTATTTTTACAGTTGGTTGATTATACATGTGTATCAGTACTATATTTACTGGCTGGTCAATAGTGCATTAAATATAGGACTGAATAGCATAAAGGCCTCTACTACTGGTCCAATGGTAATCAATCGGGTGCAGCAGAAGTTCTGCAGACGGATAATCAAGCTCTCATTTACGCTGACTAATATATGCGCATCAGAGCGTCTCTACCCGACAGCTTCTGACAGATGGAATCACAATAGATATGTGTAGTCAAGGCTGAAGTCTAACCTTCAACACACAACCAATCTGACACTCTACTTGGCAAGTTAACAGCACACAGGTTATTAATCTGAGATACCTGCAAGTTCTGCACTCCGCTCAGACAGACCGAAGGTGAAATGTTTACTTTATGCAATTGTCAGATGTAACAAGATGTTGCGTTTCATTTACAGCAGCCGACACATTTATAGGCTAACTTCATTTGGGAGAGAATCACTGAGACGTCGTCAATGTCTACGAGTGTGGTAGACAAGACAAGTCAGACAACACCAATCACGTCCCGCGCTGACACACACACACACATCCACACATCCACCCACACACACACGAGTCTATTCTTCGGAGGGGGACCTGCGGTCGCCTCCCCTCACAAAACAGCGGCAGGGCCTCTTTGTCCAAGTGGGACCTCGGAGCATCATTAGCGCTGATTACCGCTGACCAGTTTGACAAGCTTATTGACTGCGAGAAACACTTTTTCATCCCGTCCCCCGGTCGTCTCCACTTTCAATAGAAAACGGAAATATTCAGCCATTTTGTCCCCGCGGTTTGAAAGCGAGGCAACAAAAATAAAAAGCCTCCCCGACCCCATTTATTTCCGTTCACTTGCTTCCTCTCTTTCTCTTCAAGCTGAAAGCTTTTTGTCTGTTTCAGAAGTTACTGTAGCCTAATTAATAGCACATTGGAGGAAACCAGGTGTCTGTCCCATCAAACTTCACTCTGCCCCCCCCCCCTCACACTGGGAGCCATTTGTTCCGGTTTAAAGCCTGTTTATATTGCAGCAGAAACGTGTAATAATACCATGATATAGATATATTGTTGTTTACTGTTTTAAATTGTTTCCACTGTAATCCCAGATTAAAATTCTGAAGGATGCTGATACAGATGTAAAACAACAGTTAAAGCTTTAGGGTTAAAAATAGCCTCGCATTACACAAGAGGAAAAAAATATACATAAATATATGTTTTTTCTTTGAGAGGGATAATTTAATTAAAGGACAAACTATAAAACAAATTTGGTCCTATATATTATATAATTTGCTGCATTAACGCTTCAGGCGGATATATTGATTTAACCATCTGCAAGGGTTAATTTATTTAAGACATTCATTTGCATCATCCTTCCATCGGCTCGGCGTCTTGCCTGGTACAAGACGTGTGTTTCTACACGGGTTAGTATAAAGCACATTTCCCCAATCCGCGGTGTTTTCATCTCGATGATCTCTCTCGCAGATCATCCGGGTTAGTGAGTCGGCCTCTGCGTGACCTCTCGCTGTCACCCTGCATTACAGGACGCAAAGCATGTTGGTCAATTAGGCCTCGCTCTAGAACGTGCCAGGCTGCCCAGCACCGTGCAAAGCAGCCGACAGGATTAATAATCCAATTCTGCATTTTCATTCTCAACACAACAATAAAAAGGACTAAATGTTATACCCGCTCGATCAACAATTATTTTATTAAGTTAATGACTTTTTTTTTTTTTTTTTTAAACACAGTTTCACTAAAGCGCGCATGCTCAACAGGTTCACCTGTGTACAAGGTAAGTATTAAAAACACCAAGCCAATGAATATGAAATTCGGACAGACAGAGCAGATCGTTTTTAAATAGGCAAATAAACATTATTTATAAAACTTTGAAAGTAAAGTAAAAATATCACAGTTCTTTTTCAACATGAAATACCCACGGAGAACAGCAGGTTAGGCGCTCGGATGCCTTCGTCCATTTTTTTAAAATCTTTTTTCTTCTTTTTTTTAGGCTTACGTTTCTTCTCTGGGCGTTGGTTTATTAGTCCGTGAAATGTGTTTCTTCGTATTAAGTTCAGTTATCCACACGTGGGTAAAACGCAAATAATAAGAAAGTAGAGGCCTCAAGGATGAGGACGGGCAGTCCGCCAGATCACAGATCCTCTCGTGTTTTGGCAGCCGTCGGATATCCATGTGTTTGTATGTGTGTGTGTGTGTGTGTGTGTGTGTGTGTTTGTTGTTTGCGCGTGTGTGTTTTAACTCAACGCAGGCACTATGACTCGTTTTATTAGATTGTCTTTCACTCGTATCCCCTGTTTCATTCATGAACACCCTTGATCTGCCCGTCAGATGTCACATTCACTGTCGCTGGAGGTGATGGAGATGGCAGAGGCGGCTGCTTTGCTGGACAAACTGGCCTCCGGACTGGACGAGTTCCCCAGACGGTCCACGGTGCCGTCCTCGTCCGCCAGGGAGCGAACAGAGCCGCCGGACAGGACCTGCTGCTGAAGCCTGGGCGAAGGACAGAGAGAAAACATCAGAAAAACAACGTTTATTCTTTCCAGTATCACACTGAAAATTGACTTCTGAAAAATATAATTGCAAAACATGAATTGATAGTAATTATATGGAACATTCTGTATTATTCTTAAAGCCCACTTAAAATAATTCAACAAATAAACGATATTTTAACTTTCTCCTCGAGAAATACCGTGTGTCAAATTAAATTGCTTAATGTTTTTATAGGGTTAAAAAAAATAAATACGCCTACTGCTGATGAATTTTAGATTTTGTTTAAGTAGCTTACACAATGAAACACATATTGTGAAACCTATATAGTCCTATTAGTGTATTCTTATTTTAATACTGGCAGATTTAGACAAAAACCTCACATTGAAAAAAAAATTGCTTCGAAAACACACTTTAAATCGAAGATTACAGGCTGTATTAGCTTCATTAAAGGTGAACATTACAGCTCTGACCTCTGCACCCAGTGCAATAGGCTTTTCAATACACTTGTAAATGAAAATACCCCTTATTATATTTTATAGAATATTGTAAATAATAGCTGATTATCATAATTATTATTATTATTATTAAAACTACAAGGTTCAATAACATTAAATACTCATAAATAGCACGTTAATACCCTTCATGCTCCTGCATGTTGTTTATGAGCATTGTGTTAAAATTAGCTTTATTATAAAATCATTGTTGTAGGTTAGTCACTGCCTGGACATTTCCTGCATTTCAACCCCTTTAGAGTAATTCCATTGGACATGGTGAGCTTTGAAATATATATAGAAAGATGTTTTCTGATCCCAGTTATATCCAATATTCTGAGACATTGTGTCAGAAATGAATGCTGAAAAATGAAGTGGCCTATTTTACACACTGCATTTCTACTCAATGGACGCAGGGTGTTTGTATTCTTTCTAAAAGGCAAATAGTAGATTGGTGTACAGCTACCATGATCAGACATCATCTGAGGGATGCATTAAGCCTACCTATTCTTCGCAGCCGCTGCTCTGTCTCTTTGTCTGCGATTTTTGAACCAGTTTCCGACTTGTGTAGGTGTAAGTCCTGTAGCCTGTGCAAGCTCCCTTTTTTTACTGGGATTTGGGTAGGGATCCTGCAAATACCATTCTCTTAACAAGTGCCGGGTCCTCTCCTTGAAGCAGTGGGTTTTCTGCTCTCCATCCCATATGGTTCTAGGTAGAGGGAACTTCTTCCGCACCCGGTATTTGTCCACGGGCCCCAGCGGGCGTCCCCGCAGCTTCTCAGCCTCCTGGTAGTGCGCTTCGAGCCACAGCGCCTGAAGCTTCGTGTGCGACTCTTTGGTGAACTTGTTGTTCTCCAGGATATGGTATAGTTCACGGAAATTACCGGTGTGGAATGCGACGACGGCCCGGGCCCTCAGCACCGACTCGTTCTTGTTGAGGACCTCGCAGGCCGCCGGCGCGACGGGCAGCGACCAGAGGAAGCGGCCGAGGCGCCCGACGTCCCCGCTCTCCTCCAGAGTCTCGCAGACCCCGGCGACCTGCTGGGGGCTGAAATTCAAGATGGGCAGCTGAAACATGGAGGCTTCTCCTGTATTTCCCTCTCCCCCTCCTTTCTCCTCTCTCTCCTCCACGTCGACTCCTTCGTCTTCCCCTTTACGCGCGCCAAGGCAATCCAAGACACGCAAAAAAACAAGGCAATCCCAAAGTTACCGCACCAATCGTCTGGCCAGCCGTGAATAATGCAAACGGCGCGGAGGAGGAACGATGGTGTGCGGGGCCGGCTACCGCATCCTCGGGCTCGCCGAACTTGGCAGGCAAAGGGCTGAAGGTGCAAGGGTATTAAAGAGGGCTGGAGCCGAAGTATTTTTCAAGGTAGGCTGGGATTGAAAGTACGACAGAATTAAAACCGGAGCCGCGATGTATTTTTTAAGGGGGAGAAAAAGACAGTCAAGCCCCCTCCGACTGATTTCCTATTGGACTTGGCAGATTGGCTGCCTGGTTGCCATGGCTGCACGTCAATCACTGTCAAGTTCGGCCAATCAGGCGGAAAGCAGATCTCAGCACCTCCCTTTTCAAAATAATATAAACATTTTGACCTTTTTGCTTGGCGTCTTCAAACGTTTAGCTGTGGTGCTTTGCAAACACCCTCAGCCTTTGTATGTGTTCAAGAAAGACTCTTCAGTCCATAGAAGTGCCAAAGCAGGCAAACACGCTCAGTCTCCTTTTACAGCTCTTTACAGGCTTGACACTGAAAAACACCACATCACAGTTCACTACAGGCTGCACTGCCCCTAAATCAGGAGGTAATATCATATCAACTTCAGACAATAATATTCCCAAATTTATTAAGTATAGACTATATTCAAAATGTCCAGGGGTGGGACTATATATTGTTAGACAGGGTTTTTTTCTATCGAACTGTAATTTACGCCTTTAAATGTTGATTATCGTTGTTGTATTCCAACAGCAGATTTAAAATAGTAATTCAGAATTGAAAATAGTCAATGCCTTCTTTATTTCAGCAGGAAGCCAACTCGTGGAACCGTAAAAAGAGTTAACAATTTTTGCCCTGACCTCTTTATTAATTTATCATAACAGACTACATCGGTATAATGAGAAAATGTTCTTTATTTTTTAAAACAGTCTCATCAATCTCTGTCAGATGAGTGCGTAGGAATCACGCGTCTCTCCGCAACACTGGTGCGTCTCAGTGCGGGCAGCATCAGCCTGCATCCACACAGGAGAACATAGCAGGGGGACAAACAGGATATTTGTGTATATAGGATTATCATGTCCCTGCCAGGCTTTAGTATCAGACACACTCCGTTTTGTGTGCAGGCTGATTTAGTAAATAAGAGGGCGGATATATAGCGCAGATGGTTTGAAGTGTCGGGTCAGATTATTTCATGGCTGGATACAGTAGTAAAGTTCATTCTGACGGAAAAGCCGCATATTATTTTCACACACACACACACACACACACACACACACACACACACACACACACACACACACACACACACACACACACACACACACACAGCCTTCGGGCTCTTTTTGCATGAATTATAGATTCTTGGTGCGGGGTTATGAAATGCCTTCTGCACAGGGAACTGTTCATTCGCTTTTTTTTGAGACGCTTCATCATGAGAGATTAATAAAAATCTCAATCCAGAAGCCAAATTTACATATCATCATTATAATGGGGATGAGGGGTGGGGGGGGGGGGGTATTTGTGGTTTTTTTTTTGAAATCCGTCTGCTTTAGGGAACAAATAAAGCCTGAAAGGCCGCGTATTTTTTTTTAATGAAATGGCCAACTAAAGATTTGTCATCAGGATCTCCCATATTATCACACCAGACGGTAAATAAAGGATAAGACCTCCATCCGATGCAGCAGGGAAAGTAAATTGCGAGGGCGACTGACAAGGTGCGGGTCTGAAATATTTAGCTGCCTGTAAATATTTCATCCCTGCAGACTGCCTGTCCCAAACTAAATTTACAAGGACTTTTTCTAGGAAGCGCTCATCAATAAAATAAAGGCCGGTTTTTGATCTCTTAAACGGAGGTCTGAAAATAACAATTGTAGACTGAGCAATATGTGTAGTTCATAGGCACCGTTTAAAAATGTATAACCACAGAAAGAAAGGCCTTGACACCTTTTTTAATTCATAGAGGCATCGTGTTACTGCACTGGTAAACAGGTTGCTATGTAATAGGACTTTTTTTTCATTTATTTCATATCTAAGTTGATTAATTAGCTACATTCTCTATTGCTGTATAGCATGTAATTTGAAATGATAGGCTCTGTTGAGTCCAGGCCGATGTCACTGTGTGAGGAGATATAGGCCTCCTGACACCAATTTCCCCACACATTCAGCAGCAACACAGTGGATCTCATTCAATCTATTTTTTTTCTCTCGTCCATTTGTTTCATGGATCCCGTCTCAACAACCAGACAGAACTTGATCCTAGTATTCAGTGTTAAGACATATAGCAGGGTGACTCTCAGATGTGTCATTTTACCAAAGTTTCCCTTATTTCTTTTGGGGTAAAGGACTAAATGAGAACTAATATAGCTACACAAAAGTTGGAAGGCTGAGTCCGGTTATACAAATGAACATGTTTAAATCAGGTAAGACAAAAGGAAGGGCGGTGGAAGAAATAACACAAACACCTCATGTTATTATCCAGTCCAGAATAAAAACATCACAAATTGAAAGATTTTCATCAACACCTCTCTAATACAGCCACAACAAATACAGAGAAGAAATTCGTTCAGAAAATTAACAGGTTTTCATGCAGGATCGACATACATGGAGAGGTGCTCCTATTATTCTGTCGTCCTTTTGTGGATTGTAGCTTCTACATTTAAAGCAACAATACTAATTACAAGAGGTCCTCAAAGTCCTCAGAAGAGCAAAATGGAAATGAAGATCATGTGATGTGATAAAAAGCTCCACAACAGCTAAAAATAACTTGTTTTTCCAAGCAACAGAAGGAACTTTGAATCTAAGCAAAATCTGAATTAGCTTTCAAATAAGAAAAATAAGAGGAGAACCCAGTTTATCATAAAACCAACAGTGTATGAACCAAGTAGTTTATTCTCTGCATAAAACAATTTCAAGGGACGCTTGGTCAAGAAAAAATAGATTTCTGATGACAAAACACAACCTAAAGAGGGCTATTAAGTGAGGAGGGGAATGACGGAGGTGGTGGTGTCAACGCTCAGCTTTCTCCCAGTTTAAAATAAGAGACAAGTACATTTACTTTGTGTCATCATTAGCATGTAGCTGGGTCATAGCTTGCCCTGGGCAGAGGGAGGGAAGGAGTGGGGAATAGTTACATGTGAACAGGCTGGAAATGACCCAGATTCCCTAGGATCACTGGAGCAGACGAGACGCTACAAGAGCCTGTCACCAACAGCCATCCTGCCACTATCCCATACAGACCTACAGTACCTTTCTCTCTCCATCTGCCCTCCCCCACATCACTGCTGCTCTCCATATTCATATTCAGCCCGCATATGCAAACATGGATAAAGGCACACCAAAGAGTTAGCATGCACCAAACATCCCTGCCAATGCCAATCTGAATCTAATATCATATGAAGCTCTACTACTGTAAATATCATTTGATGTGTCTGTGAGGGCACTGGGCCTGTTTAAAGCACTTAAACTGCATCAGGCGAAGGCAGGCAGTGATGTAAAACAGTGTTACACAATGCTAATGTATGCTGTTAGGTGCCTCAGGCAGCAAGGCACTTCTGCCTGGCATGGAGAGAGGCTGCAAACATTATTGTGTATGTTCACAGCCTGCCTGCATGACTTCAGTGTTTTGCTGACTTCCCTCTGCATGACAGACCGTTTTAACTTAGCTGTCCCTGCACCAGATTAACTTTCCAATTAAGATATCATGTCAGCAACACGCCCCCCCCTAACCCCTGGTTGACCTGGATGTATCTAAAAGCCAGTTTCATGCACTGAGAATTAAGAGAGAAGTCTCTCTGTTCATTCTCGTAGCTCAACAGTGACAGAAGGGTTAAGCCAAAGCTCTCTGAGAGTTGCGTTTGCAGATCCATTTGCCCTCGGGGTGGCACTACCTCTTGACGCTATGTTTAATCTGTGGATTTGTGGTAACAGAGAAGACTTCTTATCCGTTGACCCATTGGCCCCTAGTGTACGTAATCCAGTGCCTTTGGGTTGCACCGCCCTGCTGACATGCATAGAGGAGAGCCAATACGCCACAGCAGTCAGCGTGGGGGCACACACACATGGCCAGCCCTGCGCTGACATACATACTCCTCCCCTAGCTTGTTTCACAGGGCATGTACTCCACAGCACAGGCAAACAACTATTACAATCAGTGCACAGGGTATATGACCTTTTATCCACTAAACCAATTCACAGAAAATTCCACAATACTACACAATACTACAGTGCACATTTCCAGCGCTGCTCTGAAAAGAGTCACTTCACTAACAGAACGGTGCATTGTAGCTCACAGTGAGCCTTTACAACAGCACCATCACACCTTGAGATTTTTTATTTTGTAAGTCTGCGCCGCTTGTATGCTGGTTTTATCAAGTATCTGTAGCCTGTAAATGTAGATTCATTGAATCTTGCCTTTGAAAAAGCAGCACAAAATTGGCATCCAGCACTGAAGGTTTCTCATCGTCTCCATGCTTCATCTTCTCTGTAGGTCGCATGTAAGTGAGAAAACATTTTGCTGTTTCGTACAAACAATACGGTGAGATTGAACCTCGAATCCTTGGCAGAAATCTATTAGCAATACCTTGAAACTGCCTCCCCTCCTGGAACCGGCGAGGGGGACACATTTAAGGAGTATGTTATAGAGTGCACGCAATTATTACATCCATTCCACTCATGAATGCAGTCAATTTCTGGACAGATAAAGGGCTACAAGAATACATGTTGCACACCGCTGCCATTTATTACCCGTGTTTGTGAGAGGCAGAGCAATATAGAGCAGGGAAAGTTAATGAACATATGCATCACCTATAGCACTCGCACAACAAAGTGAATGTGTGTGTGAGAGGCGACCGTTCACTCTTAGAGCTAAAATGACAACCTGGAAACGGTGAACAGCAAATCCTCTGTTCATGGACGGCATCACATAAATTGAACACAATAACAAGCGATTTTACACAAACCAAACATACATGAAATTGGCATCCAGTCGTGTTTTCTTTCCAATCATTGCCCTGTTTGCAGTCGGTGAAATGTAACTGTCGAGCACAATAACGGATGAGAGAAAAAGGTCTGAAGCTGTTTTTCTAATGCTCAACACGGGTTGTCGAACCGGTGTACTGAACAAGCTGACGTTTGACAGAATCAAGAAAACCTTTTCAGTGAATGTGCTGTATTGACACAGCTACAGACTAACAGTCAAAACAGGAGGGTTGATTGAATGCACCGTCTTCAGACCTTCCCCTGAAGCCACCCACACACTATCTCTGTCTCCTCATATCCATTTATTCACTAACAAATGCTTTAGAGTGCACCAGCTCCACGATGAAAAGCCTAACGCTCAGTTTTTCAAATATAATTCCAAAATATCACAATGACGATTATTATTATTTTGAATTATTAGTATTGTAATTACGTTACTATGCTATTACTATTACTATTATTATAAACATTAAATTCAACTACTAACATCAATTGACAGAAAGCTGTGATCAGGACACCCTGATTACATTTCATATAAAAACACACAAAAAAATCTATTACAAGAAACAAGTGAAATATGTAAATTACAAGAAAACACACCCCTCTGTTCTCAGTCAGTCAAAATAGATTTAAATTAAAATGAAAGATATCAAGGGAGTTTTCCAAGAAGTGTTTTGCAAATAAACAGAATGCAGTGACGTTGACGATGATGGTGATTCCAGCGCATTTAAAGTTGCAGCGGTAATATCGTCTCATTGATCGTTCTTCCGTGTTCAGCCTGTGTGCAGCAGAGGAGCACCTTCTCCAAAAATACAAAAAAAAATACTACAAAAAAAATAATCCTGTCTCTGTCAGAGGATCTTGACAACACCCAAAGGTGACAGAAGTCAAAACTCATCATAGTCAGGAGGTCCTCTGGCGCCGGGGAGAGCTACATGATGCGTGAGTCAGGGCACAGGTCACAATGCCGCAGCCATGCCGCCTGGGCCTCACCTCCACTTCACATTGTCTAAGAGCCTCTGCTTCCTGCTGCACACACACACACACACACACACACACACGTATATGACTGTCAATAAATGTCTCTTCTGGCAACAGATTTTGCTCTTTTGTCTGTTCTATCGCAGCTTTTTCTTCAGTGACCTTTACACATAGTCTCTTTAGAATGTGTTGTATGTGAAGCCTGATGGAGAACAGAAGCCTGTTTGATAAAACAGCAGCGGCCACAACACATACGAATACCTTGTTCTTGAGCAGATCAGGCCTGATGGATTCATTTCATATGTCTATGTTGTATGTGTTCTCCTCATAACTACCTACAGATCCTCAGGCAGTTTGAGAGGAAAAAAAATACAAACAGAAGGCTGAAATGGGCCCATTATTGCCGGGAATGATTCATACCAAGCCCTTCATCCTGAGCTGAGAAATGCTTTATAGTAAACGCTACGCTCATCATTGAATTGCATTCTCCACAATATAAAGGTCAAAAAAGCTCCTTTAAGTTGATTTGTGTAAAACAGAACTGTTTCCTCATTAGATGGTTTTATTAGGGGCAACCAAAGATGAGCAATCTGAGAACTACGGCCGTGTACAAAACAACACAAATGCACTTAGTGTTTATTCTGTACTGCAATGTTTTCATAGGTTAATGTTTGTTTTTATATCGAAGGGCAATTTCTTTTAACCAGTGATCTTCGTCAGACAATGTGTTCCATTTTGGGGGAAACTATAGAAAACAGCCACAACTTGGTGACAAATTGAATTTAACAGGTAGATAAAGAGACTGTGCAGAGAAGAACCAACTCAGATTTGGGAGTTGTTTCCACTACGAGGGGCAGAGGCGAGGGATATCCTGGATTTCCGAAGTCTTAATGTCTGTCAGCTGTGCTTTATTGATGGCTTATGTCAAATGCCATTCTGACAGAGCTCATTAGGATGAAGGGAGTCGTCTAGGTAGAGGCAGGGGAAGGCAGAGCTGGTGAGCTGCCTGATCACTGTGTGCACATATAGCTCACCACTGTACCTAGAGGGTGATGCCTCTGACAGGAGTTAGCTGACAGGGCTGTGGGTGTGTGGGTGTGTGTGCGTGTGGGTGTGTGTGCTACACAGAGGGATGAGGAGGGGCGATGCGGGAGACAAAGTATATGTGTATGTGTTCATGTCATTGCTCGAGTTACCCCATGTCACTGAGCAGGTCCCTGCTTGATGCCACGACTCCAAACACTACTGACAGGCTGAGAGTCATCTCGCTTTCGCCACTCACACATACTCAAATATTTATCGGTGTGCAGCCCTCGCAGTGCACTGCGTGGCATCAGCAGTCTTGCGCTACAAGGACAAGGCCCTGTGGAGACTTCGGAGACCTTGAGAAGATGAGTCAAACGATTTTCTGGCCGGCTCCTGGTCTGTTCTTTGTCGCATAGTAAATGTAACATTTTTCAATACCTTTTAAAAAGACACAAATATCCCATCCCAACTGGATTTCATCCTTTCAATGGTTCTTAATATATTTGACACCTCATCATTCATTACCAGCAGCCAGGTCCATACTGCCCCAAATAGCTGAATCCATATCTGCTATGGCCGGCGGCATCGATGATGAGCTCAGACTGTTATGTGACATCTTAATATAGTGATTAAAAATGCATGTTCGGAGGGTGAGCAGAGGGGTGCTCTGGGTGCTCCTGCCAGGGAAGATTAAATCATTCTACTTAACAGACATGCTGAGGATTCGGGTCAGCGTAAATGAGCAAGCTGTAAGACACCCAAGTCAGCAGTGCATTTTCTAACAAGCCAAAAATAATAGTATCATGGTTAAAAAGAGGGTTTGATCATTGAAAGTCTTGGTTGTGAGCCCTGTTGGAGGCCAGCGGTGGGGATATGACAGTGTTAATGGGGAAGCTGAAACCAGCCCAAGCTGAGTTTGGTGCAATTAACATTTTCTTTTCAGTCCGTCCAAGAAAAACCGATCTACATTGAAATCAGCTATGAAAGGTGGGTTTGAGTCATGAAAGGGAGACAAATCTAGCTACGAGACGAATAAACTAACTGCTAAAGAATGTAGTTTGCGCAGCAACCAGTGTCGTTAAAGTCCTGCCAAACACTTCTTCGTCCAGCACCACATCCGCAGGCGGATACGGTGTTAACGCCATCTTAGCTTGGAAGTCGTATGGAGCCGAGCCAAAGAGAAGCAGCATGTAATCCAATCAGTTCTTATCGGCTTTGGGCTGAGCTAATCAATAACAGTTGCCTTTAATTTGCTGAGACAAATTCGCACGCGTCTGTACACTGGCAGACTGGCCAAAACCAAACCCCAAAACATACGAAGTGATATAACAACGATGTGAGCGTTGATTTAATGACTCTCATGTTTGTGCAAAAATGATGCATAAAACATCTGGCAGGTTTTATAGTGTGTGCTGTTAATGGCAGGATGTAATGTCAGGGTCAAAGGAAATATCCTCGGTCCTATAAAAGTAATCAAACATGTAAAATATTGAATATATTAAGCTTCTCTCACCATATTATTCTGGTTATACTTCCTTTTTTTAATGTTCGGAATTTATAGAATTAGTATTGTTGGAATTATTCCTATTAAACAGACAAAGAAAAAAAACCAAATCTTTTATTTAGTTAATAAAAAACAATCTGATCTATAATTTGACTAACATGAATCAACAATTTAATGAAGAACTCCACAAATTAATATGAAAAAGAAGTCGAAACAGATGTGAAAGTCACAGATTTATCACTAAATCAAGATAGATTACTGCCATATTGACACTTAGGCCACAAACATCGTTATTCTTTTTATATCAAAAGCAGCACCATATATCAGCATCTCAAGGAAACACAGCCGCTCAGTTTCCTGAGCTTACAGAAGCTGCATCACAAGTTATTTTACTATCAAACATGAAGCCTAAATCGTCTTTCAGACAATTTGTCAGCTTCGCACATAAAAGGAAACTGTTGTATACACTATCTATCTTCCTTTTGTGCCTTAGTGATGGACCATTTACGATCTTCCAAATGCTTTTAGAAACACGGACTGTCATGGCCTTGTGCTGAATAATACAGCCTCCGAGAGCAGGGGAATTTTCCTCAGGGCACACCTGTGCCCTTATGGTCTCATAAGCCTAAGGCAGCACAAAGAAAGAAGGATGCTTTCTTGGTGAAAAGGATTAGGGAGGCACGAGGTGGAGAAACAAATCAACAATGGCTTTTTTGGTTGGGGTGCATTTGGTTCTGACCTTCAGACGCGGATTCAAATAAGTGCGAAACCGCAGGAGAAATCAACAATCCAGATGACCCTGAAGCCTCATGCTGGCATAGAATGAATATATGATGTTGAAAGATGATGTCTGAATCTGAAAGTTTCAAGGAGACAAAGTGTGCGTTCAGACAAAAGCAGAAGTGGCCACATACTGTATACCATGAAATGTCATTTAAAATACACCAAGCATCATGTGCGTGACTGTGACACTGAAAGCGTGGCAATACAACCATTTATGTAAATGATTCAATCAGTCTTCTGCATTGTGAAACTTCGATCAACTACAGAGAAGCAAGGCTGAATATTACACCTGAAACTCTTCTCCTCCATTTCCACCCTAACTTCAGTGTGCAGACAGTCCACTGCAGGGGCCAGTGTGGCAGCACGCAGCCCAGATGCCTGACATGCAGTGACGGGCTTGACAGGGTAAGTGCTAAGACTGCGAAGTCAGGATATAGACAACACACTTGTCGAATGAGGACAGAGCTGAAGGAAGTGTCTGCTCAGGAAAATTCACCGAGCCGGAAGTATCGACTGAAGATCGATTGGGATAAAGGGCTGATCAATTCAACACATAATCAGATTGTACTTTCGTTTGGAAATGTATAAGCTATAAGAATATTTCAAATGGCAATTCTCCAACGCAGCAGGGCCTGTCGGGAGGTGGGGGCTCCTAGAAAATCCTGCCTGTCCTTGTGTGTCACTTAAAAGCCCCGGGAATAGACTTTTTTTTCCCTTTTTTTGCTGATAGCACCAAACGTCTCTATGAAGCTAATGCTTTATGTCAGATTCTATACTAACTAGCACATTAGAAAGAGGAAATCCACCTTTACTTTTCCCATAAAAGCATTTTTCCTTTCCCACAACACTTAGTAGTAAGGTTTTTAAGTATCGACACAGTTGAAAAGCTGATGACGAGGTTCTTAGTAGGTGCTAGAGGTGTACTGTAGAATCCTGCATGATTCACACTGTTTTGTCTGTTCTCTTCATTTTATTATCCACACTTCAGCAACAAGGAGGGCTAGACAAGTGAATTGATGGGGGCGGGCGGGGAGGGGAGGGTGGGGGGGTGATAAGGAAGAGAACACAACAAAAAGGAAAACAGACAAGGAGTGCCAAGCTCTGAAAACTGGCATGCTGCAGTTGTATGTCAGTCACCTAGCAACAAGTCCTCCCCATCACTTACCCCCCGCTTCCCTGTCTCCCGCTGCGCTCTCTAATTCAACAAATCTGCTCAGAATGTATGGCTGCTCTTCTAACAAAACGCATTCTGTGCTGGGGGCTAAGGATGTGGGCCTCTGCTGAACACGCCACTCAGCTGCCCATTGACCACCGGGTCCTTTCTCTGCACACACTAAGGAGCGAGGGACAAAGACCCTGAAAGCAGGGGCAGCTCCACAGAGAAAACATTTGCTTGTAATTGTGTTTGACTGCATAATGAAAATGATGTTCTTTTTTAATTTGGGCTTGTTAAGGCCACACTATTTTCCTCTGGTCACCTGATTATTGTAAAGAAGCAACCCCTCACTTGCCCTATGGGGCACAGAGGGGGAAATATTGAAAATGGCCCAAAGAGCTACCCTCTCTTTACTTAAACCCCTCTTGTGCTTCAAGTGTTCTCTGGCAAAACATAAATATGTAGTCCCTGTTCATTACAGGATGGGAGAGTGTGCTAGAATGAGTTTTTTCTGTCTTTTTTCTCCAGAAAGTATAATGACAGCAAGGCACACACATTTGCACGCACATACACATACACAAATGGGTGTGCTGCCATGCTTGCCCTGAGTTGTGAAGCATTGAGAAGGTGAGCATTCCTGGTGCTACTTCAGTGAAACAGACCATTAGCGGGAGCACAGGGCTGGCACCCAAAAGAGTGCCTCAATGGACACATTCACATCCAGTGATTATTTGCACTTTTTAGCCGTTTATTTCTGTGTTTTAATAATGTGTGTTTCCAACATTCATCCGTCTCGCTCTATTCTCCCGGCACTGCTGTCCCCTAGCAAAGGTGAGAAACATTCAGGTGAACGTCTAACCCCGGAGGAGGAAATCTAAACGACCCCAAACTGAAGAGCAGTTGGTGTCACAGAGGATTGCATCAACTGTGCTAAACAAAATTGTGCGTCTTGTAAAATTGCTACCTGTCTGAATCTTTCTCCAACAATGTCAGTGTCATGTCTCTTCGTTGACTTCTGTCATGTTGCATACTGTCCACCCGAAGCTGGTGTGTTTGTGAATTCTTCAAGGTTTCATGTCAACCTCCCTATGGATTGCAATTCACTGGTTTAATTGGTTTAATTCAGGGTCCAATTTCCACAGTTCGCCCCAGGAAACCCTTTGATAAAGAACAAGTCTGCTCAGGGGTCACAGGTGGGAAGAAACAGGGCTGACATCTGCACACTCATATTCAGGTGTATTCTTTAGGTTTCTGTCTGGGAGGCCTGAATAACGCTCTGCTTGTGCAACCCTGACGGCGAACTGTGGCCGCATCTACAGGTGCAACATAGGGGTCATTCATGATCCCAGCTCATGCTATTGAGTCTCCAAGCGTTTATAGAATGTGGCTGGATTGTGAGAATGTGGTCCGTATCAGGCAGCACGACTGCAACAACCCTCTATTCACTGCTGCCATCCTGATCATCATCATCATACAGTATTTGGATTAGGAGTTGGTTGATACAGATCTTCTATCAATGCATATTCAACTACAAAATAAAAGCCATCCGCAAATAGTGGGTCCAAACCCTATGTGCACTAAACGGTTCAGCTGGTTGATTGCGTTAAGGTAGGATTGATTGTCCACAAATGCATATGCAGTTATTGCATACAAGCGAGTTTTCCTAGGATTCCTAGGACTCAAAGGCATCTGGCATTATTAGCAGATATATGATCTTTCCCCAGGGCCAGTATACGTAACAACGTTTATGATGATTGGGCAAATCTTTTATGACCAAAATTTGCTAGTGTCGAGATATGTTGGTTGACGGCAGCCATGTTTTTCAACCAATTTGCATAGACATACAGACGTAGACGCCACATTGGCCTCTGGCTTGTATCTCATATCTACACATAAAGGCCAATATACAAAACACACGCTGCCCTTTCTAATGCTTCATTTTCGGAATTTAAATTTCAGCAACATGAACAGAATTTCCAGTTATTGAGCCAATGTGAAATAATAATAACAATAATAATAATAATAAAGCCTTATAAATCAGCCCTAAATTTAATCTTTGTGAGGGATAAACAGAAAATGTTATGGCTGCTGTAGTTTGTGATGTTTAATTGTACAATTTATACTGAAAAGGGATTTTTTTTGTAATTGTATTGACAATAATAAATCTGTGTCTCTCAGTATAATGCACTACACCCCCGAACAACAGCATCCAGCTGAATAAACTTCATGTATTTATTGCGGGCTGAATCTGATTTTCGGTCGATACCCTGAGTGCATGGTAATGTAGTACATTTTCATTCATTTCAATTTAGAGAGCATTGATAGATAAATTCAGATAAATTCTGCACATGAGAATATGTGTTTGTGACAAATCCAACTAAATGCCAGATGACTCAAAGTGCTTCATCACACTGATGCAAAAATTCTCTGAAAACAATAAAGTAGTCATTCTCATTGATCTGCTGCCAGCAACACATATTAACCTGATGGCTACCTCAGCGGAGAATATATAGCTAAATCCACTTATTGAGGAATCTGTCACCACTCCGTACATATCATCGTATCACCACTCTCTGAAAAAATGAACAGGAGGATTTCACACACCATGATGAGATAAGTTTCTTCCAGTGAGTACAGATGAAGTGAGATTCAAAGCAAATCTCTTATGTCAGCCAAACTTGGCCTACATTGTGGGAACCTAGCAGGTGTAAAAAAGGAAGGGGTGATTCGTCTGAGGGATCAGACGACACTGACTTAAGTCAAACAATCCTGTCAGACTCGAGAGGCTAGAGGGTCTGCACTAACACCCGCCTCACACTATAGATTAACAAGTTTCACCAGCACATTGACGAGACCCTGTTCCTTTTATTTGTTTTCCTCAAGTGTCAACAAGTAGAGCGTGTCTGTCTGTGGGTATTTTCAGGACTTTCACCATAAGGACCCCAACTTTGACACCAATTAAAGAGATTATGTCTTAAGATGAGAAGAAAACTATAGCCGTGTGTGACCACAGTGATTGCTTTTGACAAGGTCACAGAGTACCGTGCAACGGTGCTCGACCTCAACAGGCAGCTGCTGATTTCACTCAGATGAAAGCAAACACACAGAAAATAATCACTTAACGGACACAAATTAGTCGACAGTGTTTACAAAAAGATGAACTTTCTACCTCTGTTGAAAAAAATATGTGATTATCTGATGTGGCAGAGAACTGTTTAACAATATGAAGTTAGCAAACTGTGGGCAGAATTTAGTATAATGGGATTATGTAAGAATGTATAATGGCTTTTTACTGAGCTTTCTCACATGGACTTCTTCAAGAAAACATTAGAAGACTTAAATTAAAACATTACTTGTATTCTGGGTGTTAACAGCAAAAAGTTTGCTATAGTTTTGATGAATATCACCACATTAGTCCTGAAGATGTTGGTGAGGAGGAAATTAGTCAGATTTAAACAGGTTCTTGTTTTAGTAAAAAAGGTTTACTACAACATTAAACCGCGAAAAGGAAAGAAGACGAGAAACGTTACTCAAAGCTGTATTGCTTTGACGGAATAACATTTAGTTAATGCAAACATGTCATAATGAGCCTTTTACACATTCATTTCCTTTGACGCCCATGAGCCATATTAGTCATGGCCGTACCCACCATGGAGGTCCACGGGGTCCAGACATCGGGGTGTATATACTGACGTGTATTTATTTGTTACATAATTGTTAAAACTAACTCGACTTTGGAGCTGCAAAGATATCACGTCAAGATAACCGACTTTCTCATCTCATCAGTCGTGTGAGGCATCAGTTCTTTGCCTCGGAGGTAGTGAATTATCTTGTCGTTACTTCGAAATCTTTTCTCGACACAGTGGATATTTGATTTAGAACTTTGTAGCTTCTATCTGACCATAATTAGTTATAAATGGACAGTGAGATGCAGCAATGTGCAAAAAGGAGGAGCATTGGTTCTTTTATTACCTACAAACCCACAAACCAGACAGGCAGCTTCATCACCGAAATTTCGTATAGTATAATATATAACTAGAGAATTATTATAGCTGATCTGACGAAGCACTCCTGTGCGTTCACGCTGGGCGAGGATGCTAAAGCAAGTTGTTTCAGTAAGAGTAATCTGGAGAGAAACAACTAAAGAAACAACTTCTTTCTCATCTCAGATATATAAACAAGAAAAATGAAACATAATAAAGCTATTTAAGGATATTAAATACCTTAAAGTAAAACCGTCATTACATGATAGCAAATTCTCAATTAATCTATTTCTTCTCACACATTTACATAATTATCCCCTTAAAGGTCGAAAGGGAAAACACTCAAATAAAGCGGTATAAACTAATTTATGTCATTGCAGGGAACCCCAACAGATTACAGCCCTCTCTTCAGATGACGTCCACTAGATTTTGATTGAAAAATGTAATTTAACATTGTCAACATTCAGTCATTTGTTTCTTGAGTCACCCTGATTCACATTCTCTCTGACATGTTTTATAGTTATTGTTATCCAATTTTTGGCTTCCAAACGTCTTAAAAAGCATAAATATAGAGAACAGAAAACAGACTGTTTTGTGCAGGTATGCCCCCCCCCCCCCCCCCCCCCCCCCCCCCCCCCCCCCCCCCCCCCCCACCCCCCCCCCACCACCATCCCCCCCC
>CAAKHC010002475.1:0-29215 GCA_901007825.1 Macroramphosus scolopax
GGCATTTCATGCATTTTTAGTACACCACATCACACAGCAGAGGGTTAAGTCCTCAGTTTCAGGGCTTATCCACGGATTAGTGCCTGGAAAAGTTCATTCTGCCTTGAGAGACCCAGGATGCCCCTCCTAACCGGGATTGTGTAACTGCTCGGAACTTTTGATTTTGTTTTGTTCATAGAAGCAGGTGGATTACATCCTCTTAGACCCACCTGATCCACCCGCTCTTCTCGTTGAACCCTTACGACAGATTCCCTCTCCCTGCCAGATTGGTAAGACAGCACTACCAGCTCTTTGTTTTACAGACATTGATCTGGCTCCGTGACTACCTGTGCTGCTGGTTTAACAGCAGGGCAACCCCCCCATTCCATGTCCATACATTTTATACGGAAAAGTCAGGGGAAATAACAGTAATGCCTTAAACAGGCTGTGTAACAAGCACTAAAGACAAAGAGTGAGTGAGCCTGACCTCTTGCATTTTACTTATACTGTAAGCTTGGTAGCAGATGGGAGTCCTTATGGGTTAATCTTCAAGGTCTTCTATTTTCTTAATCTCCATATCTGTTGCACTGAACATCTGGGCTATTTTTGGAGCTGTGTACTACCATCAGCATACATCTAGTGACGTAAGAGTCTTCTGATAGTCCACTCGCTTTATCTATGTACGGTATCGGCTCAACTACACAAACTACCGACCGATATTCTAAGGTACAATCATACTATCGCCACGGCTATAAACTCACTTGGTTGCCGTTACACATTTTCTTCCCCGCAAAACAAAAGCACATTTGATATTAAGACTTCAATGCAACCCACGGTCACAATGTTTACTCTGTATTTAAAGAAATGTATAAACCAGATGCCATACTGCCCCAATTAGCATCCAAATCAATCATACAGTCACTGGATGAGAAATAGTGAAAGAAAAAAGTAGATTACTGGGACTGCAAAGCATTCAGAGCGGTATTCAATTCTCAGCCTCTCTTAAGCTTAAAGATTTTAATGCTTAATACATTCTTCCAGCATCTGATTTGTACACATCTGGCAATAAGATTATTTGAATTAACTATTGTGGAAAACGGAGAGAAAGACAATAATGAGGTGTTAATCTTTCTCCATAACAGCTTCCATTTTACTCTAAAAGAGGCTTCTGTTTATTCTGGTTCAACTCTAAATCCCATCCATTTTTTCCATTGAGGCACATTTTACAAAGCCACAGATAAATGAGAACAATGACATTTCTGCAGCACTCAAATATATCAAATGTAGACAGGAATGGCTGCTATTGTGTCCTGCTGGCTCTTTGGACAATCACTAGGTAGCAGTAGTGACGACCAGCTTGACTGCCGGCGAACAGAAGCTCAGATCAAGTGAACAGCATCGGTCCGTACGAAACGGCTTTAATTACTTCCTCTGAATAAGCTGTTAGACTCCGTCTCATTTTGCCTTTTGACACAAGTCATCTTCAGAAAACTTTCTTAACGTTCAGAGTAAAACATATCAATTAACACCACAAACCTTTTCCATGCAACAGCAGCCCGTGTAAAGGAGGAATCGTCAGCCTGGGCCAGCAGGGGTTAAGCTCCCTTTTTGAAGATTATGCCTCACTTTCCAGTGGCCTGGCCCAGACACTAGCCACTCTCTTCTAATCCACCGCTGCAGGGTTTTGATAACTCCCACTGTGAGTCCTTATTAGAGTTACTGAATAAAACTAAGACACGGATTGAAAAAAAAAAAGTTTGGAAATGAGAGTGACGGATGAGAAAGAAGAGCAAAGAGAATTAAAAGGATTTCTTCCTGAGACGTAAAACTACATCGTAGTACCAGACATTTGATTATTTAATGCACAATTTCATTTAACCTGAGCTGTGCTCCAATTATTCTCCAACCAGTCTTTTGCAAAACAAGCAGAGACTATTACTGTTAAGCCGTCTTTAGCGGTTGCTCTCTGATTGACTGGTGTCGGACAGCTGTTCAGCCATCACCATGCAAAGTCTGCAAATTTATTATAGGAATTATTCTATTTATTCACAACTTAGAGGTGGATAGATCTGTATTTCTCTGCAGAGCTATGCACAGCACATTGACCTGTCTCTCTTTAATAGACAAAAACACATTATATAGTACAAATAAAAAACAATATAAGTCGACAATCTCCGGTTGTTGGGCTGCAGATGGCCAGTTGGAAAATTATCAACCAACTCCATAGCCTTCCTCAAGATACTGTTATTCAAAGCCCAAATAGCTACAATAATTGTAAAAGAAGGGCATTTGATTCTGCCACATGACAATTCAGTGCTCCATCACTCACACTGGAGAAAAGAATAAGAGCAGTCCTCTCTGGCGTCAGCCGTTTACACTCTGCTGTCTTTTGAAAGGCACTTACACTATAAACCATTCAATCATTTCTCACCACCTCTGTGATACAGAATAATACCAACGTTCGACGGAGAGATGACGGAGAACTCATGCTAATGGAACAAATACAATATATTCACTGATTTTCAGCTATGTATGAGAAGATCCGCAGCGGAGAAGTGAGTGTGTTATTTCTCACTGTGAAAACACACACAGACAGCAGCACAGATTCTCTCAAAGATACCAATTACTAGACTGATAAAACCAGAGAGGGATCAAGTAAAACCACAATACCCTTCCCATAATTAACCAGGCATGTGCATTATTTTTGGTCCGACCTACATGCCCCAAAAAGGCTATTAAGCTATACAAGGCCTCCAGCAGAAGATGGCCCCTCTCTCTGTTTGTGTTCAGGCAGGGGAGTCGCTCTGCCTCCCAATTTATTGACGCAAGATCCCCTCTAGCCAGGACCTGCGACCCATTACTGCCTCTGGAGGGAGGAAGGGGGGGATGAGAGAGTTTGTCTGTGTGTGTGTTCTTGCTCCGGCTCCAAGGCCATAAATGCAGTTCCAAAATGCCAAGTAGCATGTCAACATGCCAGCCTTTGCCACCCAAGTTAAAGCCAGTCAAAAGGCCCTTCAGTGCTCTGAAATGGTGGTTTGAGAATAGGAAATGACGATCTGTCATGTATGGGAAAGGTTTAGCACTACTGCAAAGACTGCAAGGCAACAAGGGGGAAAAGAACAGCAAACAGCAGGAGTGGAAGACTGAGAGCTTCGTTCTATATTTCAACAAGGTGGAGGAAATTCTAGCAGTTCAAATGTTTAGCTTTAGTAGAAACAAACAAATGAACTACAGTATCACATTTTCAGTGGTTTGGTGATAAAACCCACCACTGTTATGGGAATTAAAATGACCAATAACAGTTGTGATTACTCTGGAAACTGTGCATAATGGTACAGATCATCTTTCCATTGTACGAAAAGTTGTATTACCACGGAAGTGTAGGCATGTCAGTATGCAAGAAAATCGACTGGCCTACTTCTGAAATGCGACCTTGAAGTAACTTTTAATACTTTCAGAGACTTGTGGGAACAGCCATTTGACATTTTACAACAGACAGACCGTGGAAATAATCCGAGGAGGAGGAAACTAGAAGAACAGCTCTGACGTAAAACCCTCTTGGCTCGGACCAAACCATGTGTCCACTTACAGCTGAAGGAAAAGAAGGTGATGTAAGCAGCCCACTGTGCCACACAGGACCTCTAACACCACAACAATGGCTTTGCCACAATTCCACTCAATACAAGCAGAGCATGATTCAGAGACAAATGGCCTTTTGTCTTTTTTTTTCAGATGTGAAAGAGGAAAAGCATTAGGTCGCTGTTTAAGGATTAAGATTTTGGCTTGGCAGCATCCAGACAGGTTGAATCAACACAAACTGGTTGTAGATATTTGAAATTGTTTTGCCTCTAATCCAAAGCCTTGACTGGTTCTGAGCAGCAGACATTTAACCTCTGTATGTTGTTTACACGTGTAGATCATCTTTACGTCAGGGACCCAGGCCCAGTTTAGAGCACACTTGTCTCTAAAGTTCAGTTCATTTAATTACTGTGAACACTGTGTAGCATGTTCGGGCGTGGAACAGCGAAGCATGCTCGCGCCCACTTGAAAAGGTGGCCCTGAGCACGGTTCATTACTACTCAGATCAGGTACAAAAGCTATGAAAGTGGACTGCTGTTTAGAATATATTCTTTTTTTACTCTGTGTGTTTTTTGGTGGGCTGCTCAGCGTGTGTAGAGTGTACTTGGTAACGGAACAACACTACTAAAGGAGGAGAGGGAGCAATCGTTCTACAGCAGAGTACGAAGTAGCACTCAACTGATGTGGGTTTCTGAGTGGTGTCATGTTGTGAGATTAAGGATGTCGATGGTGGATGAATGAAGCCGATATTGTGCAGCTATTTTTTTACCTCTTTTCTTTTACTTTCTTTTAAATTAATCTTATGTGCATGCCGTTGTAAGGCTCTCAACAATATATTTCTGTACCATCTTTGTGTGAGGGGAAAGACCTCCCCTGTTTAGTGATGGGAATGTTAGGCATGTGTAAAACACCTTCTCAGGAGTATCGTCTAGACCTGTTCTTCATATAAAGCGCCCTCCTGTTATGATTTAGTATTGTATGAATATAATTGTGTTGACCTGCCTTTCCACCTTGAGATAAAAGGCCCCTTTCACAACATCTCTCCAATATGTGTACGGTATGTTGCCGTCTCTAAGAAGTGTCCTTTGTCGGTAAGATTTAAGATAGAATGCTGGCTTTGACACGAGGATTGTCCCTCCTGAGGAGGGCCATGCACTTGTAGAGCGGTAGTATTGTCTCCTCAATGTACAGGTCTGTGTATTCTTTGCTGCTCTGCTTAGGATGGATAAGCAACTTTCATTCGTGTATTTCTGGGATTGAGAGAGCCAGGGGGTGCTCCCATCGGCTGAGATTAAGCACACCAGGGAATACATTTTCAATTGAATTTAAAACAGAATGAATTGCCTTTCGTGAGGACACATTAAAAAGTTTTTAAAAAGGGAAAATGTTGCCACAACTTTGAAAATGTAATCGTCTAATTTACTGTCTTTAAATGACTTTCAAAAAAAATCACAAAGAACTGAGAGTTATTGGTGACTACGTGGATTTTGCACATCAAAATGAAAACACTTACCTTGTCTACTGTGAGAGCTCATAGTTATTGGTTGGGTTGGACAGCAGACTGGGAGGACAGGACTGGAGAGGTGAGCCCTGAGGGTGTCAGTGCACCTCTGTGGAGGCAGCTAGCACCATGTGCTCCCCAGTGAAATGAGTGCAGTGAAGCGGAGTCATCAGGCAACGAGGGAACTTGTGTAGTTGTTTCTCAAAGCTTCATCTATCCTCGACACCGTCGACGACCTCAGTAGTGTTTTGGCAGGATTCCTACCGACAAAGAATCAGGCTATGATGAGTGGAAAGAAAAATAGTGTATTCATGTGCAGATGGTACACAAGACAGAGGTGATAAAAGCTAATATACCCACCGCTAATACACTCTGCTGCAGTAAAATACAACAGCCCAGAAGTTTAGCTGAATCCGTTTGAGAGCTTTTAATTTAATGCATATCATATGGGACATATTATCAGTGCAAAACAAATCAAAAGATATATTGTATTTCTCATGTAATTTCAATACCACACGGCATCCTCCAGGTCCCGGGTGAAAATAACCTCTGAGAAAGTTTAGATGTTTGTGTGAATATCTGACAGTGGTGTTACGGTAATAGTCACACACATGTGGACAACACACAGATGACCGGAAGATACTCAGAGTAGGTGTTAATGAATATCCTCTGGCAAGATGCGCCAGAGAAAATAATATCAGTGTGTTTACTGTTGGGCAGCGGTGCTGTCCTCAGGTCAAGTCACCTACATCTATCAAAGGAGCTGTCTTTGAGTCACGAAAAAAATTATTTACAACCAGTCATACCATGCCAGCGAGTACCAAAGGCATTTAGTCCACTCACAGTCCCTGTTTACCGTGTAAACAAACAAAAAACAGTAAAGAAAACTGCAGCTCACAGGAAGCCGATAAATCAACTTTTTTTTCATTATCTATTCTTTGGGGATCCTATTAAAGAAGCTGCAGGTGTGATTCTCTGCACTGTGAAGCCATAAAAGCACCACCTGCATCTTTTCATACAAGTCATTTTCACCGACTGACACTTGAGATTGGAGATGAAATGCTTGAAAAGTTTGAATCTGGAAAAAATTGAATGGAAAAATGTCATGGTGCTTGAAAGGAAAACAGCTCACAGGGCTCCTTAATGGACTTCATTTCCCAAACACTCGCTGTCGAGAGTAATCATTATGGCATAAAAATAACATGTGGTTGAATAGCTAGCAGTAAACAACAATTAAGAGACCCCTTGCATAGCTCATGAAATGAATCATTGAAAATACACTTGTGCTATGAAGACAGCTTCAGGTTCTCGGGCCTAATTGACTATGAATAATTTAGTTAGCGACTGGGATTAACGGCACCATCAGTATGCTGCTGATTGACATGTTCATGAATTTACTTTGTTCCTGGCAAAAACAGTGAAGGTGTAGGGAAATGAGGAGAGAGAGGAGTCTGGAAACAGAAAAGATACTGAATCCGAGACAAGACAGAGACAATATGTAGAGATATGTATAGTTGGTTACTAGTGTCCCAAAATGAATCCATCCTCCTTTAGAGTCGGGATTCCTAAAGTCATTGTGAGACATATGACAAGAGAGTTAAGTGGATAAAGCGTAATAAAGGGGAATTAGAGAACTCAAAATTGAAGGTAAAGTGACACTATCCTGCACGAAAGGACGTGCAGTGAAACCTTACTCTCCGCTGTTTGGTTGGTCTATATGTAAGTGAACCGGGCCAAGTATGACCACAGGACATCAATTCATTTAGTCGTTGGCTGAAAAGGGAAAGGCACAAGCAGCAAGTGGCACTTGGGGTTTATTTTACTAGGTGATAGGGAGCTCTAACAGCCCAGGGGCAATTGTGAACCAATATGATAGCCCTTTTCATAAAAAAAAATGATGAAGAGTAGCCACTATTAGGTTGGAAGAAGCTGCATCGCATAACAGTAAAAACTGAGGACAAGAAGCACAGAAAGTGGCAAGCACTGTATTCTTTATCACGATCTCCGCTAACTCGTATAACGAGTTAGTTATGATAAAATCAGTGCATAACTCGATTGTAAAGTTCATTCAAACCATGCAAGGGACTGTGTTGGTTAATCACATTGATTATTACAGCCCTGAACTGATACATGTCAATGAAGTCTTAAAATTCAAGCTAAATGCCGCAGAATTTGAACATTTAATTAGCAAATGCTCTTATGCAGTAAACAGTTTTTTAGTACATAAATAATCAACACAAGCTTTAATTAAAAAGTGCAAGTACAGTAGCCTAGACTGACACCATGTCCATAACTCAAGTAAAAGATTGTTAAAACAAGCATGATGGCAAGGCTTTAACTAGCTGCCTGCAATGCGCTCACACCACACGCCGCCACCTACAGCGTATGAGTACACACTGCAAAGGGGATGCGGATAATGTTGGAAAAGGTGTGAAAATAAATACATATGTGTCAATGTTTGTGCGTCACATCAACACATCAGACTATGTGTTATGTTGTCGATGCAATGAGACAGATCGATGGACTGCTACATTATGGATTGTTGGGGGCATGTTGTTTTCAGGTACTGACAAGACAATGAAATACAATCGAGGAAGTCCAGTCGGAGCAACAGATAATTCATTTGGAAATTCACAGTGGAAACTACTTAACTTTTGATCCGACAATCACACAGTGCTCAACGATATCAATGTCAGTAATTCACCGGAATCATTGGATATGTGATTGGCCAACGCAGCACCTTGCCGGATGTTGTCACATTACTGTGATGAGACATTTTCTTGATGAGTTCAAGGCAGTTTGAATACAGGAGCCTAAACACTCCAAAACAAACAGGAACAGTGGAAGCACACACACAGTGATCCTCATACTACGCTGTGTGTCTGCGTAGGCAAACAAGCTCACATATGTGCAGCCTAATAACACGGTATACACAGTCATTAATTCTGAGCTGCACTTGATTGTTTGCAAGTGGCCTACGTTGACCAACGCACACATGGGTAGGTGCCAGGAATGTATGGTGCGCAGATTCTCTCCAATTACACATGCACTTGCCAGTGTCAACCATAATTTAAATACGTATATTGAAACAGCTCTAATCCTAACCCAGTAGAGCTCAAGAACACCACAAATAACAGCCTAAAAATGACCATTAAAGTAAATGGAACCCCTCCTGAGGGAGGATTTTATGCAGGGCTGATGTATTACTGTATGTATATGTATGTATTATTCATATTAATTGTGAATTTACAGGTGTACCTAATATGTTGGCCAGTGATCCTATTTCATCCTACCACAAGTGAAAAAAGGGAACTAATGAAACAAACATTGATGGGCATCTTTTGTCTATTGTAATATATTTATTTGTAGTCTTTATAAAAGCCGTTTTGTGTTGTGCTATTTCTAAATCCCTCTCAATGTCACTTAGTACATTTTACAGACGAAACTTGGTATGAGGTTAATGCCGGTTTAAGGTTAAGGGTTAGACAATGAAAAGTAGAATAAAATGTGAAAAGGTTTTTCAATGCCCTGATGTAAGATGCATAAATTATGCTCCTCTGTAGCACACAGTTTTTTTAATTTGAGGCAGTTTCACTTACTGTTACGACCTCAAAGGGGTTAAAAGGTACTGTGACAGACACTATGCTGATGTTAACGGACAATCAAACACCCTTGTTGTATTGCCCTGGCAACAAGAGGCCATCTTGGCAAATAAAAAGCAGGAAGTGGCATCTTTCCATACAGTATGCCAAGTCCTTTGAATGGCAGAAGCTCACTCAACTTCCTGTTCTTTATTACTTACATTCTTTCAATGTCACTCTCACTCTTTAGTGACCCCTCTATGTGAATTCTGTATCTCAGTCTTTGGTTAATGTCCATTCTGCACTATGAAAGAATTTTGTTTGAGTCTTTGAAAATGAGAGCAGGCTGTTATAGCACTCTTCTTTTAACGCAATCAGTTTTGTTATTCCTGCAGTCAACAGTCAACTAAGTAAACCCACTTTTGACTGAGGGGACCCTGAGACCGGCAAGACACACCCAAGACAGTTTGTGGATGAGCATCATTCTGTTTTATAAAATTGGATTGGAATTGAATTTTACGATTGGTGAATTAATTGCCGTCAAACGATCAGTAACAATCCTCAAAATTGAAACATTCCTTGATGAAATCACATCTTTATGTGAAATGTCAGTTTTCAAAAATAAATGACCGAGTTGTGACTGCAAAGCTACAGTATATTGTACACGACTGATTTGAAATTTCCAAACCGCAAACATGTTTGTGTTGACTTAAGCATGAACATTTTGCATGACCACTAACATATAAAAATATTCATCGTATTACAATGTCTGAAAAAAACATGTGGGTATATCTAAATATGTTGCTGACATGCAAAATTAAGAAGGAGGTAGGGTGGTCAGACAGTACACAGCCCTCCCGGTAAAGTGTGCCTGTGCACTGCAGGGTTCTTTCACCAAGCTTGTACCCAAGCAAGACAGTGCCATTAATAGAATCCATTAGAAACCATTAGCGTGACAGCCACAACATGTCCACAAACAAGGATGCCTTGCCCAATTGCCAACGCCGCCAACACTTGCTAACTGAGTTTGGGAGGCAGAATGGGTTCAGAGTCTGGACAAGATCCTGGCAAGGCACAAAGGAGCCAAAACAGGCTTATTGTTTGAGATTTGAGTCACAGCAGAGTATAGGGAGCTGAATCTAGGAGAATGATTCAGAGCCATGAACTCATTGGGTCAACACAAGGATTCATCAAGCCTCAAATCACATCAGTTGAGGCTGAGAGGTTTCGCATAGTCGCCTATTAAATGCTTGATTCCCCCTTTACTGCTTTGAATCTTCCTCTTGTCTAATTTTACTGCTTCTCTGTTCCCCTGGCCAAAATCCAACTTCCTTTCTTTGCACAAGTTGCACAACAGTAAGCCTAATGAAAAGAAGAGTAGTAATTGATTACTGAAGATTTCATTGACCTTTGCGTTTAATATGCACTCAAAAAGCCACCCTGTGGAGTTTTCTAGTATTGTTATGGCACATTTTTTAATGTGTGGGCCCCCATTTTCACAATATGGTCACACAAAATGCACAAGTATGCACATGCAGGCCCATACTGCCAAATGTTTCACACTATTCAAATGGTCTATAAGTGGCAATAAGGTGGCAAGATACGCAGCAACGTACCAGCAAAATCATGGAAGAAGCAGACTGCTGCCATGTCAAGATGGATGTAAACAATACAGGTGTCACATTTGTAGAAATGTCGCCTTTGCAAATTTTTTATGATGAAGAAAATGCATTAAGCCCAATTGTTAGACCTCGTGAAAAATTTAAATTAAAACTGTCAAGGGTCTTTGTCATGTAATTTTTTTGTGAAAAGACAGTTAGCTAAAAGGCTGTGAAAAAACAAATTCAACATGTTTAATCCAAACTGTATTAGTGACTCTTAAAAGATGGCGTGTTAGAGAGCATCAGACGAACAACTGAACTGAGACTGAGTATATGCTGGATGGCAGTGAGCTGGAAAGGGAAAAGCCTGCCAAGCAGCTCACAAATTCCTGTTGTCTGTCCGTGTATCACAGGGTCCTGTTGCCTTTTTTGTCCTCGATTACAAAAGTGGCATTAATAGCTCCTATTTGTATCCATTAGTCCGACAACATCCACAAAATGACAACAAACAAGCACGTTTTCTCAGTGCCAACTTTTGCTAAATTATGGGAGAGAGTTGGAGAAGGGCCTGAGCTAAAGGAGCTTATTAATGAGATTACAACATTCAAGCATTGGGACAAAAACAATAATTAAGTGTTTCAAACTTTGGTATGGAAGCTCAATTTGGCCCCCGACCCTCAAAGTGACTGGATTAGATTAATAAAACATCTTTTGGATGACAGATTTACAACAATAGGTTATCAATGACACGAATATCGTAATATTATCTTAAGTAAATATACATATATTCATGGGAAATAAAAAGGAGTTAAAGTGACATAAGACTATTCAATCCTCCAAAAATACCAGACAGAAGAGAGAGACTGAGAGAATGAGCAGGTGGAGCTGAAGATGGTGTTTATATTGAGGTATATGAAACCATGCTCACTTAAATGTCTTCACAATACAAAGAATAGTTTAGTTGCAACCTCTATTGATTCTACACTTCATTGATGGTCAAAAGTTTAAGTTTATTGAGACATTTTTTTAGATGGTGAGCTGAAAACATATATGATTATGTATGTAAATATATCACTATCAGTGTAGTCCGTTCTCACCTCTGCTATGATCGGGGTCCTTCTCAAGTCCTCCTTTTTAGAGACACAGTTTTTTTTGTTCTTGTGTGTCCTGGAGTTTACAAGAGGGCACCAGCTGTCTTCCAGAGCTTGTAAGGCTGAGGGAATAGTTTCCGCGAGTGGCTGCATAAAGGAGTCACATCAGACCAAATACATAGCCCTGCTGTTGCTCCCTTGTGTTTACACTTCATGAAGACACAAGTTTACACCCAAAGCTGTGGCAGTGGTGGTTCAACCTCAGCAGAAACCTCCATCATACAAACACAGCCTTCCCCTGCACAAACACACAAACACATAATGTCAGTTATTAGCCATGTTATCTGGAGAAAAAAAAATATGCGCAGGACATATTACGTTACGGTTATATTTTTGTATGACATTATTTGCTGCGCTATAAAAATTCCTCTAAATCTGTGACGTAGTTTACTGGTGAAAAAAACTCGAGCTGGGTGACAAGATTTCTCACTACATCTGGCAACTCTACACCAAACTAACACTGGAAAGAATAACAGTTAAGACGTTATAGCTCAGACCGATAAGTGAATAAATAATAATGGTCCTCGGTGCAAAAAAGGCCACTTTTGACAGTGTGCAAAACGACTTTTGGAACAATATAACGTTAGCTAACCGAGAGTTTAAAAGCAAGAAGCCCGAGTCGTACAAAACCCAGTTGCACAACACGTACACTCGATACTATTTTTTTAATCTGCAAAGAGTTAATTCTGAATAACACTGCCTGTTTTACGCAACATTTACACTTTCCTGGTGTTGACAACACAATACGCTTCAAACTCCTAGAAAAAAAAGGTATATCAGAACAGCGGCCACTAAGTTAGACTTCGAACAGGAAAAGAAAAGCGCACACACCAAATAACCATGAGCATCTATTGGCTCATGATTCTGTGTAACATTACAGAGAGGGCTGTGTACGTGAGTTTTACAAAGACAGAAAAGAAACGCTACCTCAACGAGCAAGCTTGGACGTAAGTGTCTGTTTTTCTGCGAATCTCCAGGAGCATCCACAGAATTAAGGGGTTTTAGGACCCGCCGGTGCTGTATAATCGCTCGGTCAACGGCTCCGACATACTGAATAAATCACATGTCGGCAAACCTCGTGTGTTTCCGTGGAGGGCGGGGCTTACGAGACAGGCTGACTGACGTCTGAGAGGGGAATCAGATGTTTTCAGTGGGAACATGAACCAAGTGTGTTTCTCTCATCTTAGTGTATCACACTGTTTGTACCCCCTTCCTCCCATTCAGTTGAAGAATATGATGATTAATAATGTATCTCAACAACACAGAAATATCCCCACCCTATCCATAAATGACAAGAAGAAGAGACAATATATAAGGATAACTAATGGTACGCCCTTGGATGTAAATGTGGTTGTCAACAGTTAGTTACTGTGCTGCATGTTATCATTATAATATAATGATGCTCTATATTTGGATAATATATGGATATTGAACTTATTATAGTTTCCCTATTACAACCATGTCCTTAACTCTAAAGGAACATAGTGTCTGGGGTTCCCTATTATCAATTACATTTTTTATTGTAATATAAAATTTTAATTGTTGCAGCTTTGGCAACTAAGAAGGGCTTCATATTATCACTATCCATTATTTGTCTTGTAACCATTATTTATGGATAAGATAAGTGAGGAATGTATGAGTTGTAACATATTCCATGAATTCAGATACCCTAAAACTTGACATGGTTGCAGACCAAGGTCCAGTTCTCTGAAATACTCTGAGTCCGACTCCCAGAATATAACATATATACAACTGTATATACCTAGACACTTTTCCATCACAAATATGTAATGTTCTGTGCAATGCACCGTTTATGACTGGATATTGTTAATTCATCCTTAGTCTGTTTCTCTTCCAGATGGTGATTTCCGTCAGTGACTTTTAACAACTGCAGAGAACATGTTTTAACATGTGTCGCACTCAGATGTTGCTAAAAAAGGAACATGCGGTTTTCCAGTTTAGAAAATGACATTTGGCCTTCTTATGTGAAAGACATGTATACTAAAAGCTTTCTGCATTAGTACAGTTTAATAACGTGCATTATGGAAAAGCGCCTTTGCTCTAAAGCCTGATAACAAACAAAAACAATTGAATTTAAAAACATCCTAGAATAATGATGACAAAGCCACTGACTAAAACACTCCATCAAATCCAAGGTTAATCTGCCAGAGCTATACTTATGTACCACTTTATCTCTGTTGACATTTGTCCCGAATAAGTAATCATTACAAAAATCAAAGGTTTAATATGTGCACAAGCAAGACATTGCATTCTTACCTGGTGCTTCTCTACGCTTCTGTAGGTAGTCGGCACGATGGGAAACCATAGAAATATTGTTTTATCAAAGGATTTAAAACACTGCACGAACACAGAGCTGGTGTAAACCTTTGACAAACAGAAGACTACCTGAAGTGTGAACAAACTTGATGAGGTCGTTAAAGTTGGTGCTGGCTCCCAGCAGTTCCATCACACAATATCTAGCTGAATATGTGATGCTGAATATAAGTTTATACAAAGTCAGTCAATGTGAACATAATCAAAGTCATATCTTGGAACCATATATAGAAAATATATTTTATCAATTATTATCAAGCAATTATTGCCATCATATATTTAAGGCATTTGTGGAATACGACAGTTATTTGCATTCTTTATATATTTATATATATATCATTTTATAAAAGTGTATATGTTGTATATGATTTTAGTACATTTGTCAACATAAGAGCAGTTAGCTCGCAGCTTAAACAAGCAGCAAAGATCACTGAGAGGATGAATTTGAAAACAAAAAAGACTAATTAATCTACTGGGTAACGTAAAACATTATCTAGAGAAGATTACACAGATTGGACACTGAGTGATAAGGATGGACTAGTTTTCATGATTGGAGCAGAAGCATCCATCACCTGATAGATGTATAGACTGTAGACAGGTACAATATGTTCTCCCAGACAGCACTCATGTAATTCAGCAGAAGATCACTATATAATGCTGCTGTGAAAGGAAACCTGTTGAAAGGAAACCTGATGTTTTCCCGACTGTAGCAGCAGAAAATTGTACGCAACGTCATTTCATCTGAAAAGAAATGAACAAGTCAACCCAGTGGAGCTGTTCTCTGAAAACACACTGACAGAATAATAAGCATCCACTTAAACCCGCCTGTCGACATAAACACATACATAAGCAAGTACAGAAAGTACAGTTGGATAACTCAACCCGGCCACACTCTCCTCCTTGTGTATACAACTGACATAATAATAAGTACCCTCTTTTACCCATCCAGGGCCATGGGATGGGATGCTTGCAGAGTGTATCTGCTGAAGTGGAAGCAGAAAGGCTCGCACATTAAGCCAAACCATGCAACATGATATACTACTAGCCCTTTGGGAAATTATAGAAAAATTATAAAGGACCATTTTCTCGTCTGTCACGACTATATTGCGATAGCATTCTCTATATCTAAAGCTTCCCCAGGATTACATACAAAGCGTCAGAATAGAAGATGATTGCTTATATTGTTACATGCACAGAGTTCCTCGGTGTAATTGGTTTGCTTTCCCCCACACTGACACATTTTCTATAAACTTGCTTTGTTGCCTTTGTTCTTAGCTGCAACCTCATTCAGAGGTGATCTTGGGTGGGTGTGCGCAGAGAGAATATGGAAGGGGTTAAGGATCAGGAAGAGTCAGGCCAGCTTGTTGTCCCACTGCAAACGAAATGCATACATACAGTGGGAATGATAAGGCTAGGCCAAGGTAGGCGAGCGAGGTGGCAGGGGAGCTCAGGGCACTGGCAGGACATCAACGACCATACTCGACTGAAAAACTTGGAGAACAGATCTCTAAATCCTCACAGAGACCAATCTGAAACCAACACCAGATGAACCAATGACTTTACTTTTTCCTCAGTAAAAACAATAAGCCATTTGTCTTCATCTCACCGAAATACTAATTCCTTTCTGATAACAGGAGCAGCCTGTCAACAACCCTATTCCAACAAGGCCTCTCATAACATAACACCTGCTTCCCCAATCTAGCTGATTTTATTCCGAACACGACTGGTAATTCTATTTGATCCACTGAGTCATCCGAGATGTGCAGGAAATTTACACTGTATGGCCTCATTGTAATATTGCTTTGACAGCAGTGGACAGATTTCCTGCTCGTTATGACAGGAAGATCAATTCTTCCAAAACCACGATAGCGGAGCATTCCCTTGAGAGCACGGCATTATCTTTTAGGAGATAAGCTAACATTGGCATGATCACACACTGAAAGTTAATGCAAAGTGTGAAACTGGATCGGAGGGCAGGTGCCAGCTCGTGTGAATGTGCCGCACACGATAAAAAAAAAAAAGGGAAAACTGCTGACACTGCTATAAACTACTGTAATACTATGCACAGGGTTTTACTGGCAAACCCTTTGGACTAATCTGATAAAGTTCTGCTTTTCCATTATCTTATTTAATTTCAAGATTTCAGCCACGCACGGTAGAAGAGAAGAAAGGTTAACAGGGTGTGTGTTTGTGCATCCACCGACTGTATTAAGGACAAGGTTTTTCTGTTGTCAACGCTCGGTTCATTGATTTGAACCAATGCCAAGCTCAGAGACAACTTTCTGAAACATAATATAACTGTCCGGGGGAGGCAACAAAACTGCATGACAGCATGCTGAATATTATAGGTGAAGCAGCAGGCAATTTAACATTTGTCTAATCTCAGCCGTCAGATCAGAACAAGGTCGGGGGTTTGAAGATAAAACGGAACATTAATGATTGAGTTTCAAGCCTTGGAATCAATCACGGCTTGAAACTTCAATGAACAACGCAGGTAAATGAAGTTGTGGGTATAAAAATGAAGACAGCCTTTCCTCTGCTGTGTGTTTTAAGGGGATGTAGCCAAACCGAGGACAGTGACAGTTATATATCACTCGTCTACAGTTTTAGGTGCAGTCAGTGGATAAGAGGGATTAATGATATCCAAGCTTCAACACACTCGACAATTCCTGTTAAGCCAAGCCAGGCACGATGGCAGTGGTTCAGATATGAAGAGCTGCAGCGATACATATACCACGTCTGTCTCTACTTTATGCTGTTTCTACTCCAGCGTTCTTACACATTAATTCCTCCTGTATCTATATTTCTGTCATAAAGCACTGAACATCTTGTACATTGAAATATCTGAATTTAATCTCAGTGTAGTCTTACATACAAGCCTCTCAGGACTATCCTCCATTTCCAAGTCATATCATGTTCGTCTACCGCGGCGTTAATGTCGACCCTCTGCGATAATCAGACGGTTACATCTGTCCTGCTTTGCCGGCCACACGGACGCTCAGTTCATAGCACGTCTGAAATCCTTCCTAGATTTACAGCAATAGACGGAGCTGTTTGCTTTGTGCTTTGTGATTTTCATTAAATTAGGCTTAAGAGTTCAAAATAAGAAGATGAAATGTATCGTTTCAGTCCCCCATGACTGGATACCTACACAGGACCAGAAACAAGAGACACGGTACATCATGTCTGTGTAAACCTCAAGTCAGAAGTTTCTCAGGACATGATTAATTAAGATTTTATGCTTCTTAACAAGCCGTAGAATAATGCTTCTCTGGAACATCCTAAGGGGACTTTCAGGTGCGAAGAAGTTACTGTGACACTGGGATAAACAGAGTGAGGCTATAATCCGACAACAACACGCACACATTAGTTCACGGAAAGAAGGCTCGAGAAAAGACAGCAAGGCGGAAAAGAGGCTTTGATTCTTCCTCACACTAAGAACAATCTCAATGACAATGTGAGCAGAATTATAATGGTAAGTGTGGATTATCATCAATTACATAACTCGGGCTGTGCACTTAAACCCACTGGATAAGGAGTCACATTGTGCTGGTTTTTGTTGGTGGGTGTAGCAGGACATATTGTCTGATACAACACTATGTTGTATCATGTACAAGTCCAATGAGTTCATGTGAGGAAGTGCACAGGAAGGGTGATTCGGGTATGTTAGGGTGTTAGAGGTGTCGGAGGAGATATGTCTTCAAGGGATACTTGAAGAAAGGGAGAGATTCCCTTTCTCTGATAGAGTTTAGTTGATCATTTCATCATTGGGAACCACAAACAAGACAAGGTCCTTCAAGGGACAGAAGAAAGAGCATGAGCTTGTATGACTGAGTAAAGCCATGTAGATGGGTGCAGACCTTCAAGTCATTCTGCAGGCAGGCCATGAGCAGTGGAGTGACATGTAAGGGTTTCACTGTGCATGCTGGGAAAGCCGATGGAAAATATACAAACATTTAACAAGACTGAATAACCCATCATACACTCCGTAAACAGTGTTAGTTCCCTCCGGTTCACAGAGGCAAACAGACCAACAGGGAATTTCAACAACAGAGAAATCCTCCCGGCGAGTGCATCTCTCACTCCTGATTACTTGCTCCCTTGGAAATATAATCAAATGTTTTCTTTCGTTCCCTGAAATCACTTTTAATGTAGAGCCCATTGAAAGATTTGATCGCATCTTCACATGAAGAAAATCAATTAAGCAGAGTCCTGGTTGTTCCTAGTGGCGATAACCCCATGCTAGGCTACCATTATCATCGGGATGCAGCCATGCTCACAACGCTAATGATAAGATCATGGGGTCTGTTCAAGAAATAACAGAAACTAACAAATAGCTCTTTTAGATCGGATGTAACGGAAATCAGAGATTAGTTGTCCCGTTCAGTTACTATAACAACTTACTATATCAACTCTAAAAAAAACGGAAAAACGTCAGTTAAATGGAGGTTTGAGTTAAACCACGTGTTTAGTATTAAAGAGGCCGAGAAGACAATCAGACATTTCGACACAATTCAGATTAATAGGGAGGCTTGAATAACTTCTTTCTACTTTCAGGGAGTTTCTTCACTAGTGTTATTGTTTCTCATCTCAGTCCATTATCTACCTCAACAACCTCACATCTCCAGGGCCACTAAGTGTGGATTTGCCGTCACCTTGTTTCAAATACTGCATTGCACTTCATTTCTTCGCTGATGGCAGCTTTCTATATCACACTGGAGATGAACGCACGGAGAAAGCATCAGTGTGCTGATCCATCTTGCATTGCAGCACTCTCTGCACACTTTTGTTTATTTCTTGGAACATAAAGCAGTAAGGAGATATAGATAACTTGTGACAAAGATCCAGAGTGGAAGAAGGAATGTAGTTGATGTTAATGTATAGCGGGATAGTTCACATAGGGACAGGCTGGGGGAAGTGATTAGGCCAACAAAACATTGGACTTTGCCAAGGGGGACCAGTGTTGGGTTAACGTTTCCAACTGTGAGTTTCACATCCGCAACCGCAAGTCATGACTTGTAACCACAAAACTCTGACCTAATTGTTATTTTCGTAAACATACCTAAGTGCTTTTTGTGCCTCAAGCTAACCAGACCTTAACCATAGGGTTTACACATCATAAAACAATGCAACAATGAGCCACGTTTGAAGCATTACAATGGTAGTGGTGACAAAATGCTTGTGGCCATTCATTGGACTGAGTTGTTCGTACCCATCGTGTGAGCAGATAAACACAATGACTTTGCATTGTTACGCTCTTCACATATGTTACATAATAGCCTGACATTTATCTATAATCTCAACTGATAATGTCTCATGCAAAACATTTCAATCTGTTGCCTATACGACCGAAATATAGGCTGCAGCACAATTAACAGTGTGCACTAACCTCATATTTCTCTTTTAACTCCTGAAAATGAACTGTTATCATTTACAGAGATTCTGGTGTTGTAATCTGGATTTGGCACTCGGCAAACATCGCCGAGCCGCCTGTATGTCACAGAGAAACACCACGCTGTACGCCAGCTGTTCGGTGCCATCATGCCAAGTGTCCTTTGAAGTGCTACAGCCAACAAAGCTGCATGAACAATGAGCCAAGACAAGCTTGAGTGGGGGGCAGCAACAGTATTACGGGTAATACTGCATTTCAAGTCTGACAAGAATGGTCCCTGAAGGACAGTGAGGATTATTAGACAGGGCACACATACATCTGGTGAGTGTGCCAGACTGGCGTGTTCGGAAGAAATAGCACAGCAGTCTCCACAACACAACGGGACCTCTCTTTTCAATTTCCTGCTCCAGTTTCCATTCCTGCTTTATTTCGTAAAGGGACCTGTAAAGTGGGGTTGGAGAAGAAGAATGCAACATTTAGCTGATATGGCTCCACAGAGCACCAAACTGGGAAATTGATACTGTCAAAGGCAATATTTGTGATAATGATCTCAATAAAAGCATAGGGGGATTTCAAACAGGGTTGGCAGTTTTCTTCATGAGATTTTACTACTAACGCAGCAGTGGGCTCCATTGGCTTTAAAACAAGTGCCTTAAACTTCAGGTTTAATACCAGCCTGTTAACTGATGTGTATTTTAATCTCTTATCCAAACGACGACTTGTCTTTAGCAGTTTGTCAGCAGGCTTGCACAAAGCAGTGTTGACTATAATGTGCACAGTTTCTCCAGTTTGATTTACTGACCACATCTGGGTGGCAGATGTCTACATCCTAAGTTGAGGGTGTTCCACTTCCATAGGCTATATACAAGGAATGCAAGTCATCTTGTCAGGAGGGTCTTCCTCAAGACTTATATTTCCATTAAACAAATGTCTCTTTTATAATGATAATAATACCTGTTTATACAATCACAGTGTGCACCCTTTGGGGAGCCCTTTCGGTTAAGGTATGGTTAGAGTTAAGGTAAGGTAAATAATGGTTCAGGTCAGGGTGGTTTTCCAGGAAATGACAGTAGGGTTCAGGGTACTGTTGTCTGAAAGGATGGAAACACTGCAGTGTTTGTGCTTGTCTGAGGGAGAGAGAGAGAGCTCTTAAAAGTAACATGTTCACCAACCTTGATTTCCACATCTAAGGTTGCCACAGGAAGCAGACACAACACCCTGCAATCATTCATTAGTCTAATTCTTCACATATGTCGTGTGTGTGAATATTCAGACTTTATTTCCGGCTATGCAGTTGTTATCGTCTTATTTTATGGTGACACGTCAAGCTGTCAGAATAGTTCTCAAAGTGATTGGTCTTTGTAAGTCATGTTGGTTTTAGGGGAATTGACTATTCTATAACTGCGTAATAATGAGTGATTTGTATTCCTGTATCTTCAAAGCTTCACTGTCAAACATGCTTCCTGGTGTAACACTAAGATCTGTGTTATAGACGGCGCTGGCTCCAGCAACCTCAGCTCAGCTGGAAACATTCTTTACGTATCACATTGCTATTATTGGAATGAAAATATTCCTCCTTCATTTTGGTTAGGCTCCATTTCCAGCGTCCCATCCCACATGATTCTTTAACAATAATGTTTTTCTGGTCTACTGTTTCAACGAGGAAGATCTAAACCTCTTTTCTGGGAAGATAGAAAGGGTGGACGATTCTAACATTATTCTCAAACACTCAGAGCTCGTTTGTTTTGGTTTTATGTCACACTGGATAAGAACGTCAGGAAAAAGCTCAACATAGCATCTAGATGTAAAATGTAAGTGCTCATCACACACAGTCTGTAGGCGAGACCTAAGAACCCCTCCACCACCACCAGCCACTTTGTGCTTCAACTTTTATCAACTTTTATTGTGTTGCTAAAACAAAACCTCAGATAAGACAGCACACTAGACTTTCAACTGTTGAATATAGGCTAAAGATGCTTGCTGAACTTCACCAATCACACCTCCATGACATAAACACTTCCAACCATCAAACATTTGCTTAAATTATCTGCATAACATGAAGTCTGATCTTTGCGGTAGGACCCAGGTTGTGGAGGAGTTATGCCGTTCATTAAAAAAATATTCTGTGCATTTCTACGAAGAACTACAGAGGCGGAACAGTCGAGCAATCTATAGCAATGCATTCTGTCTTGATAAATTATTTATATGAATGAAATAATCCTCGGAGAATCTGCACCTTCACGTGGTGGAAGTGTTTGCGTCGATCCTGAGAGCGGTGATGTCAGGGACAATGGCTCCTGGTAATGTCTCCCAAGGCTCTAGGTGAGGGACTCAGAGTAACTCAAGTACCATGAGGAGTAAAATGGAGAAGCACCGACTACATATTCTTTTTGTCATTCAATCCTAGAGTTGCTGGGGAAATGTGAAGAACCTCCATTGTGGAAGCAGATGTTCTTGTTTGCAGTCAGAAGGTCGTCAGCGTCTGTCGCGGCAGCAACCTGATGACTCGTTGGACGCCGGTGTTAAAGGAGGCCATCAAGCACAGCAGTTGAAGATGAACCCTGAAGCTAACAACTACTTAAAAGGATTTATTAGTCCCAATTAGTAAATCTGTAGAATTGTACTAACAGGAATCAGGTTGTTGTGTCAGAGCTGAGAAGTAATAAAAGTAAAAAAAAATATGTAGCTTTACAGTTTATATTTTAGTTATCCCCACCTCAACATCTATATTGAAACAACCTGAAGCTGCTTCATGTTGTGGCAGCAGCAGCGTCCCAGTCAGTGTCCACTGAGAAAAGGACGCCATCCAGAGGTCATTCAGTGACAGTGACTCAAGCGTCAGATACATCTGTGGGTTGAGTCTTTATTTCTCAAAACAAGCATTGGCAACAGTAAAGCAGCAACGATCGCAATATGACATCGACAAACCTGGTGGCTACCAATACATCTAACTTTTAGAGAATTAAGATCTTAAGTTGTTTATGTTTTAACAATGTTGGACAATATTTTCAAAAATGATCATTTAAAAAAATCCGCTACCGCTCAAAACTTCACTCACATTCTCACCATCTTTACAGACTGCACAGGCGTCCTCTTTAACTTCCTTCTTGCTTTTAAAAGTCCATATAGAATGACGACGATCACAAGCAGACTTACGAGAAGAAACACGAAGATGGCATAAAGTGCCACCTCAGCATCATGAGGCGAAAGTTCTCGACCCAGGAAGTCCACCATGTTCGGAGGCGGAACAGGGACGTCTGGGCCAACAGTGACGACTGTGGCGGGGGTGCTTGTAGCTGACGTAAGAGAAGAACAAGGACCGATTACAATTTCATCATTTCCTCCTCTGGTTAGTCTACGATGTTACATTTGTTTTCATGGTGTAAAACCTGCAAAAGTGTTTCCTCACTGCCCAGAATTTTTATCTGGAAACAACATGCCCTGAATAGCATTCGTTACGTTACCTTCAGGTTCAGGCTTCAAACACTCGTGGGGCCCAAGGGCCGGGTCTGGGAAGCCATTGCATGTGATGATAGAGGCATAGCGGGAAGCCGAGTGTTTAGGTATGCGAGGAAAAGTGGGGTCGGAGCGGTTCACATAGAAAAGTCCAAATCTCTCAGAAAAGCCAGCAGCCCACTCAAAGTTGTCCATTAAGGACCAGGCGGTGTAGCCTCTCAGATCGACTTCATCCAGAACAAGAGCTGAAAGGTCAACAAGAACAGAACATCGTGACTGAACAGGACTGCAGGGTGATTAAACTGTGCTTTGTTGCTCATCGTTACAATAAATGTCAACATTTAAAACTAAAGCAAAAGCAATGAAACCCCATGAATTCCATTCAATACTTCATTCGTGTTATCTGTGGTACCTTTCAGGGCCTGGTTTATGTAGCTCTCATAGTAGTGCGTTCTGTGGATGTCATTCAAGTCTACGGCGCCTCGCTCTGAGATCCCATTCTCTGTCACATAGATGGGCGGGTTTCCATACTCATCCTTGATGAACTTTAGGATCTTCCTGAATCCAAACGGAGTAATCCTGAGCCAGAAGGAGCCAGATTCAATCCAGGAGCGGTCTCGGCTGGTTCCAGTGCCCCTGGGTTTCGTATTGGACATGATCTCAGGATCAGTTTCGTGGGTTTCAACTGCTGACCCTGTAAAACTTCATCACCGTGTGATTTAATTTGATTTTTTTCTAATCTTACCTGTCACCTTCGTAATCCTGCTGATTTCCGAGATCGACAGGATATGCCAGAACCGTTGTATAATGGTTGAAGCCAAAGTAATCGTGAGTCCCTTTGATTCTCTTAATTTCCTCTGTGGTGAACTCTGGGAGCCTTTTGTAAACAAGAAACATTCACTTAGCCAAGTAAAGGAATACCCTGAATAAAGGAGCACCTATAGGAGATGATGGACTGAGATGTTGGAAGAAATAAGGAAAGAATGTGGTTCATCCTTCCAGTAGAGTTTCTGCAGACTTGCAGAATATGAAAAGACATATTGAAGCTGTTCTGGCACCTTGCGGTGGCCCAACACCATACTGAGACACTTTTCCTCCTATAATTCATCACCTTACTGCACCGATGTATTCTGATTCATTCAGCCAATCATAGTCCTCATGTCTCTTTCAGTGCATTCAATCAATTATCTTTAATTTACTGAAGCAAATACTAAGTGTAAGTAGCACATGATGACACCCATTAATTGATTCAGGCTGCAACACAAAGCATGTTCTCTTCCATAATACTATTGCATGTGAAGAAAAAAATAAAAAATCAAACAGTAAAGATTCACCGTGATTCAGGGAGACCTGCAGCAAGGCTTCTTTTTTGAATGATTGTTTTCATTAAATCCGGATAGTCACCGTTGAAGATGGGATGGGCAAACCAGCCAATGAAGAACTACAGAATAAAGCAGACGTGGAGAGACATAAAAGCTGTTAAATTCCTGCTTTTCAATCTGCTTTAGATCTCTGAGGTTCAGTATCCATGACAAGTTGTTACTTGACTTTTCTCTACCTGCAAGTAGCGCTCGGCTGCGTCCACATCCTCCTGCTTGTATGGACTCTGTGGTTCCACCCAATCAGAGTTGATGGTAATGGAGATGAGGCCACCCTGCGTCGCCCGGTAGTTGTCATTGTAAAGATGCCAGGCCTCAGCATGGGCCTTGATCAGGTTGTGTGCAGCAATATACTGCTTACCTATAATGCCTGAAATATTTGTGTTGAAGTCGAACACAACTGTCATCACATAGTTTTCAAATGCAACAAATTTTCCTTCAGCTTCATGGTACACAGACATAATTGTACATGGAGCTTAATCGGGAGAACGGCTGCTCTGTCTGGTCCACTCCACACCCTGAAAGTCTTTTGCACTGCGTAACTTTGGTGGAAGTGGCACGCAAGCACCCTCAACCACACCCACAGTCTTTCCAAAATCCTAGCCAAGTGTTTTGTGTTCAAACCTAAACAGATCCTGACCAAAAAGTGTTGACACCTCATAATTCCAACAATGATTTGTTTTCTCTCGCCTCGCCTAATCTGAATCATCATTCCTTCCCTCCGTCTCATGTCAAAGTCTCCTTCAAATGTCTCTCCCACACTAGTGTGGTATCCTCACCACTCAGAAATCAACAGGATGTTATGGACCAGCGTCCTGTAATTGGATGCTGTTGCAGATGGAAAAGCTGCTAAAAGTTTAGTTTTAGTTCTCCAAATATGAGGAACGTAACTTTATGTTTACGTGACACAATTCTGTATATAAAACCATTTTCGTATGAAGCATGTTTCAAACTACATTAAACTATTATGTGAAATCAATGTTGGTCAAAGTCAGAAGAATGTTGTTTGACTACCTGGAGCGAAGGTACCGTACCCGTAGCCGAGGTTGGCTACGATGTAGGGTTCATTTAGGGTGATCCAGAACTTTACTTTTCTTCCAAATCGGCTGAATAAAACGTCAGCGTATTCCCTGAACCTTTGGACAATGGTTTCATTCTCCCAGCCCCCCACTCTTTGCAGAGCTAGAGGAAGGTCCCAATGGTAGAGTGTCACCTGAAAAATGGAGGACAAGATGTGCACATCAGTACTGTAATCCCGGGGGTAAATTGCATGTTGTGACAATATTGTTGACTGTTGCATTGATTTACCACACAGGGGCTCTAAACATTAAGAGCAACATCCTGCTGATGTCCTTAGCATCTACCTGTGGCTGAATATTAGCAGCTTCCAAGGCATTCAGTAGTCTGTGATAGTAGTTTAGTCCAGCCTCATTGATGTGTTTGTTGGTGCCATCCGGAAGTACCCTGGGCCAGGATATGGAGAAACGGTAGTGGGTCACCTTCAACTTCCTCAGTACTGCAACATCCTCGTCGATCTTGTTGTAGCTATCACAGGCAAGATCGCCATTGTTGCTGTTGTCCACCCTCAAAGGTGTATGTGCAAACTTGTCCCAGATACTGAGTCCTTTTCCGTGGGCCCGCCAGCTCCCTTCAATCTGAAATCAGAAAATCACTGTCCTTACCTTCCCTTTGTATCCGACAGCAGCACCAGTAAAACCTCTGTAGGAAACGTATAAATCACGCTGCTCGACATATCGGGACCATTTACAACAGAGAAAAAATGCCAGTGCACCTTCTTATGCTCAGCCATTGTAAAAAAGACTTATGATCTTCATGCCAACATACCTGGTAAGAGGCACTAGCAGTACTCCAGCTAAAGCTTTTGGGAAACTGCCCATACAGCGTCTTCTCGTCATCTGATGCAGGGAAACCGTTATCCTTTATAACTTGGTAATAATAGTGGGCGGAGCGTTTGGGTGTCCTTGGACGGTTTGGGTGGGTGAAGTCCACGTGGTGCAGCCCAAACCCGACTTTGTACCCTTTAAGCCACTCAAAAGAGTCCATGAATGATGCTGCGACGTATCCTTTCACCTTCACACCGTCAATATTATGAGCTGTAGGACACAAGTAATATAACTAATGACACAAAATTGTGACGAGCAAAGGAGACCCGAATTTGATACTGGCTTTCACAAAATTGGGTGAGAAATTGTTTTATTGAATTTAAACTGGAAAAAGGACAATCTAGCTTAATGTAAAACTGCAATGTTTGAGTTGATAAACTCACCTTTTAAAGCTTCATCGATGTAGGTTTTGTAGTAAAAAACTCTGTCTGTGTCATCAACGGTGGTTTTGGTGTCAGTAGCTACTCCATTCTCAGTAATGTAGATGTCTGGATCTCCGTACTCCTCTTTGACCCAGTTGAGGAGTCTTCTCAAGCCCCATGCCACAGCTCTCTGGTTGCTGATGGCAGAACCCGGTGCGTCCCCTTCATCTGCCTCTGACAAATCCCGATCATATTCATATGACTGAGGGGAAAGCCGAGCAGTAATATGGCTTACTATCTTTGTGGTGTAATGGTTTACACAGAACATGTCAGCAGTCCCTCTGATGGAGCTCTTTTCTTCTTCTGTAAAGGCGGGTAGTCTGGACTCAGGAAGACCTTGGAGTTCACTCTTGTTTCCAACTTGCCACTTCATTGCATCAGGATAGTCACCGTTCTTGAAAATGGGGTGTGCAAACCAACCCAAGTGGAACTGCAGAGCCCGGTCAGCAGCCACCACTTCACGGGGAACACTGACATCTTTAGGTTCCATCCAGTCAGCACTGAGGGCGATGGATACCAGACCGCCTTGGGACTTGCGATACTTATCATCATACGTGTGGTAGGCTTTGGCGTGGGCTTTTATCAGATTGTGTGCAACTCTGTATGGAGCATCTCCCGGCTTCTTCACATTCGGGGGAATCTGTCCAAGTCCATATCCTGACCATGCAATTGTATGAGGCTGGTTGAAGGTCATCCAAAATTTCACTCTGTCTCCAAATGTGGCAAAGCAGAAGTCACAAAAGTCATTAAAAGTGTCAATCATGGCCACACTGTCCCAGCCACCGAGATCTTGCAAAGCTTGAGGGAGGTCCCAGTGGTAGAGCGTCACCATGGGGGTAATGTTGTATGCCAACAGGCCATCAATGAGTCTGTTGTAAAACTCAACCCCTTTAAGGTTGAGGGAAGCTCGCTGACCATCAGGAAAGATCCTGGACCAGGACAAAGAGAATCTGTAAGACTTCACTCGCAGAGCTCGCAGCATGTAGAGGTCCTCTTCAAGTCTGTAGTAGCTGTCACAGGCCACGTCTCCATTAGCATTCGCTGGAATACTGCCAGGTTTGTGGGTGAATGTATCCCAGACGCTCGGTCCTTTCCCATCAGCATTCCAGCCACCTTCAATCTGGTAAGCTGAAGATGATACTCCCCAACTGAAGCCTGGTGGGAAAGTGCCGTAGTGGTAGAGTTTTCTCTGGAAATTCGACTGGCGAGAGAACTTCTCCCAGACAACTTTTGCTTTAGAGGGAACTGCTGAGGGAGGTAAAGCTGTTGGACGGCGGGTAGGTTGCATCTCTATTCCTTTAAAAACACCACCTTTGTGTGAACCAAATCCATTCTGCTTGATAACCTGAGAGTAGAAATATGCAGATTGCTTTGGGGTTCTTGGCCGGTCGGCATCTTCAAAGTTGACATAATGAAGACCAAATCTTTCACTGTAGCCTTGTTCTCCCTCAAATCCATCCATTAGTGACTGCACTGTGAACCGCTGAACATCCACTCCATCAAGGGTTATTGCTACAAAAGGAAACATCACAACAGATCATTAACTTGATATCATTTTAACAATAGAGAGTTAGTTTCTTATTCCAGAAATTCCAGAGACGAACCTTTCAGTGCCTCATTGATGTAACTCCTCATGTACTCTATTCTGCTGGTGTCATTGAGAGGGTCCCCACTGTGCTCGGTAGGCATACCATTGCCAGTTATATAAATAGGAACTTTCATAACATTCAAGTATTCTGTGGAAATGTACTTTAGAAGCCTTCTCAGTCCCCAAGGGGTAGAATATATCCAGTCAGAAGCTGTGGAGGACCATGAGGGGTCCACATGGGCCAGGAAATCTCCCACCCCTTCAGGACCAGGGCTGCAGCCACCATCACTGTTGTTGATCAATCGGGATGTATAGTGGTTTAATCCAAAGAAGTCAGCTGTTCCACGTATCCTTTTTCTCTCTTCATCAGTGAAAACTGGTAGGACAGCAGGCTCAGAGTCCAGACACTTGTTACTTTTCTCTTCAATCTTAGTCTTTAGTGTTGCAGGATAATCTCCATCTACAAATATGGGATGTGCGAACCAGCCCAGCATGAACTGCAGGTAGCGATCTGCAGCTGCTATGTCCTCAGGTCTGGAGGGGTCCATCGGCTCAGCCCAGTCAGAGTTCAATGCAATGCCCACTTTCCCTCCCTGGCTCATCCTGTACTTGTCATTGTAGACATGCCAGGCCTCAGCATGGGACTTGATTATATTGTGAGTGACCTGTAGAGGTAAGATAAATGATCAGCTAAATGTCTCTCAATTAGTTTTAGCAGCATGTATCAACACTGTAGAAGGAATATTAATCTCACCTGGTAGGAGGCCACCACATAGTCCTTTAGTCCAGGGGGATGCTGACCTGTTCCATACCCAGCATGGCTCACCACCCAGGGGCTACTGAATGTGTTCCAGGTCTTGACTCTGTCTCCAAACCTGGAGAAGCAGAAGTCTGCATAGTCCTTGAAGGCTTCAACAACGGAAGCATTGGTCCATCCACCGTAGTCCTGGAGTGCCTGGGGTAGATCCCAGTGGTAGAGGGTCACAACAGGTTGTATGCCTGACTCGATGAGAGCGTCGATCAGCTTGTCATAGTAGAGAGCCCCTGTTTCTGATTGGCTCCCCCGGTGGCCTGAGGGGAAAATACGTGCCCAGGAGATGGAGAACTGGTAGGTGTTTACGTGAAGACCACGCTGGAGGTAGACATCATAATCTACCTTGTGGTAACTGTCACAAGCCACATCCGCTGTCTGATTTTCAAAAACCTTGTTTTCATGACCGAAACGGTCCCAAATGGTTTCTCCCTTCACACCTTCTGACCAGCCTCCTTCCACCTTGAAGGACTCACTGGAGGTGGCCCATTGGAAGTCAGAGGGGAACGACTCTTTGAGGAAGGTGTCTCTCTCAGA
>CAAKHC010002476.1:0-13605 GCA_901007825.1 Macroramphosus scolopax
TATATATATATATATATATATATATATATATATATATATATATATGTCTGTTTCTTAGTGTTGCTCTGCAGAGCCTTATAGAGCAACATGACATCCAAACCATTTGTTCTAGCCCGTTTATTACAAATTAATAAACGTTTATTTTGCATAATTAATAGACAATATTCTATATTTGATTGGATTCTGCCTCATCTCCTTCAAGGCGTCATGCTGTGAGCCCCCCACCGCCTCCGAGGCCCCACTCTCCTTCACACGCGTATGGGTACATCACCAGCCCGCTGGCCTTGGACACTGATGGAATGGAGGAGGAAGACGAGATATTGGAGGAAGATGATGAAGAGGATGACGACACAGACGCCGAGGTGGCCAAGATGCACTACCACCACACCATCCCCCACACACACCCTCACCATCCCCAGATGCATCCACGGAGGTTGCTGCTACGAGGGCTTGAACAGACACCTGCGTCCAGCATGGGCGACCTGGAGAGCTCGGTGACCGGCTCGATGATCAACGGATGGGGGTCGGCCTCTGAAGAGGATAATGTCTCTTCAGGGAGATCCAGCGCCGTCAGCTCATCAGATGGATCCTTTTTCACTGATGCTGACTTTGCCCAAGCTGTCGCGGCGGCTGCGGAGTATTCAGGCCTCAGAGTGGCCAAATATCCCAACACACAGGGCCAGGACGTCGGAGGAGCTTCAGGTAGGTTCCACAAGTTCACACACCTCCACGTGAAATGATCCTGCAAGACTTTTAAGAAGGGGGCATGGTTAACATTTCCTTTGTTTCATTTCTAAGCACGAAAATACCAAATAAACCCGTCAGGCCACCGTCCCGGCAGCCCGGTTTCTACAGACAGCAACATGAGTATGGCAGCTGTACACAGGAGGCCTCCGAAGAAGCAGAAACAGCATCCTCCAGGCCTTCCAGGCAACCAGAGACGTGAAGCCTATAATGAAGGTACATACTATAAGCCAATGTAATGGCATTTGCTCTCTCTAGGAAAGGTTACTTTGCTTCAGGACAAAAAGCAACAAGAGACAAGCGTCATCCTCTTACTATCCTTGATACAAATATATCTTGTTCAATACCACTTAGGCCAACTGAATGAAGAGGGATAGACGTTTAGCAACAGTGGCAGTTTGTCTGTATTGTAGCCACAGATGGCCGGAGTGCATCAATGGAGGAGTGTAATATATTCTGATGTAGTATCTGTAAATGAGCGCGCCGTAAGCCAGAGTTTTAATCATCTCCTCTCATGTGTTTATGCACATGCATACATGGCATCAATCTGCGGCAGTGCCGAGCAGATCGTGCGAGTGGTGGGCTGGAGGCCAGGGCCATGGTGGAAGGGAGTTAGGGGGGGGGGGGGGGGGGGGGGGGGGGGGGGGGGGGGGGGGGGGGTTGTCTCCTGGGAGCTCTGCCCAGTGCCGCTATGGTGACACTGGGATGTCTCTCCCCTCTCGCCGCTAATGAAATTGATCCAGTTGATCTGGCTCGTACCAAAGTGCCACCTTTCCGTCGGCAGGGACGGAATATAAACCAAACGGGGGCTAAATACTTGAGCAGCTCTGCACAGAAGGAAAAGCTTTAACCTTGTAAAGTAAAAGAGCAATTGACTTTTAAGAGCGCCATTCTTTATAGAACACATCTTTCTGCCTGCCTCTCATCTCTGATCGTATGGATGTATGATTTCTGTGTACGAGTGTGCCCACGCTGTAGTGTGTACAGTATGTGCTGTCCCAGAGCTGGCGCTCCTCCTCGTGTCAGGTGTCCTTGAGTGTTGGAAGCGCTTGACAGGGAGATTTAATATCCAGCTCACCGGGAGCCAGACCAGCTCTATCACTGCAGAAAATCCACCGCCTCCTGCCATCATCCTTATATCCTGGCTCCGTCCCCATCCGCTGCCCCTCCCTTCGGAGTGATCTCTCCATCCCTCTACACTCTCACTTCCCTCCTGCTCCCCTTTCCTCTGTCTTTGTTTGAGCAGCGAGGGGGCAGACTGACAGCTCTGCAGCTCTGTCCGTCCATCCCTCCTCCTGCTGATTGCATTTGATCTGAATGGATTGCTTTTCATTTTGAGGTTATTGCCTCTTCTGTCTCTCCCCCTGTGTCTCCCACCCCCAACCCATTTGGTCTGGATGACTGGTGAGGGAAGGTGATTTCATGAAATTTAAAGGACGAGAAAAATAAAGCAAACACTGACCAGTATCTCCGACACACACAGCTTGATATGATGCATATCCATGTAATGCTTATTTATCTGCCTTTCAACGTGATCCAGACCGAGGATACTATCCAGGCGTCACTATAAATGTAGCTAAATTGATTAAAGGCAAGGGAAGCAAGATACTATTGTTTGCACAGTGTGTGTGGTATTAACCCAGATATACCCCCCCCCCCCATGATTCATATTGCGTTTGACTCTCATGCCTCCTCTTCTACCTGAACCCTCTCCTCTCCTCCTTTGATCTGTCTCTGTCTAATTAACCACTAACACATCTTATAAACCCTCCTCGGCAGGCCCAGAGACACTTTTCAGACCCGAGCTGTGTTCTCGTCGATATTTCCTCATAAATCTAACTGCTGCTCTGTTCCTCGCTTTTGTGGTGCGCTATATCTCCGGAGCCGTGTCATTGATCAGGCTCTGGCAGAGGAAGGCCTTGGGAGGCGAGAGAGATATTAAAGAAATGCAGTCGCTTCTCTCTTGTATGATATTGACTGGCCCCCTTTTATATTCGGGAGGAGCGGGCAGGGCGGAGGATAATCCGAAAAGTGTATTGAATCTGCCTGTTTCTGCAAACAAGATGCAGCAAAGACATCACCTGCCCCCCTCTGGCCTTTTGTGTGTAAAAAGCAATGACAGATTTGATTCTCCTAAAGTGTTCATAACAGCCTCGTGTTTGGTGTGCTACCATCTTAAAAGCGCAGACAAGACCACTGTAGGTCTTTTGGATTTGTAAGGTGTAAGAGTTAACACTTGCAGCGTTTATTAACTTTCTAATCCTATTTGGATTACGGGGCCTGGCCACCAACAAGAGCATCCCTAAGGTCGGAAGCTGATTAGAGGATGAAAAGCAATCGATCGCAGGCGGACGGGGCTTTTCTCTCGCCACTCGGTTTAGATGGCTGTGTGATGTGCGAGAGGCCAGGCGGCCCACTGGCTGGGCTCGTATGAATAATTGCTCAAGGACAAGCAGCATTGATTCATTGACAAGGGGAAGTGCGCTGGTCAGAGCCAGCTTCTGTCCGTCATCCGCTCTTCTTCCCTCCTCTCGCTCTATAATTCCCTGCAAAGTTTCAGACCACTCAAATGTTATTCGTCTGTTTACTGTCTGTTGGGAGAAGTTTCTTTGCGGCGTGTCCGTGTGTACAGCTGTGAGTGCATGCACACACACTGCAGCTGTGTTTGTGTATCACCTTGCAGATGTGAGACAACTGAATGACAGATGATACACACTTAAGCTTCAAGAGCGTGATGTCGCTCAGTCTTAATTACCAACACCTTCGTTTTTGATCTTTGTGGTTCATGTGTTATGTGTTTATCCTTTAGATCTCCCGCCTCCACCCATCCCTCCTCCAGCGGTGCTAAAGTCCCCTACACACCCCTCTAAGGTGGGCCTGGAGGGCCGGGGAATGATTTCCCCTAAAGCAGGTGACGTCCGAGACAAGAGAGGAGGAACGGGGGGCTACCGACCCAGAGAGGGCTCGGACCCGAGAACCAACTCATCTGAACGCAGGGACGCTCAGGACAGACAAAAGACAGCTCATGGAGGGAAAGGGAATAAACACGAGGGTAGTACGGCCAACAAGGCACGCCAACATGCAGGTACGGCACCAATGCAGTGTTTTCTACTATATGCTTTATGTAATAGTCAGTAACTCTAAGTGTGTGTGCCCTGTGTGCCCAGGTGCAGAGGACATCCTGCCCTATAGCCGACCACAGTTCCCCATCGTCAACAGCCCCCGAGACCCAAGCTCCTCCAGCTCCATGTCCTCCAGGGGCTCAGGGGGCCGACGGAGAGGAGAAGGAGGTCACAGGAACCCTGCAGATATGGGCCTCAACACCACGGGAGCCTTTCAACCAGGAGATGAAGAGCTAGAGGTACAAAGTGTTATCAATTAATTAGATGGTTTTTTTTATGCAACAGTGCTTTGTGAATGTTTGGGTGTCGGTAAAGAACATGTTGCAGATCTGCTGCTGCCTGAGATAACATGTTATGACTTGATGCTGTAGAAGAAAATTCTATTATTGTATGACTGAAAGATGGACGCTAACCAAACTGTTGTCTTTTTACCTCAGATGGTAGAAAGCTGAAGACTTGAGAGGACAAACGGGAGCGAACTGTCCTGATTTTTCCAAGAGTGGAGCACCATTGTTTCTCTTACAATTTTAAATATCTCAGTATTTCATCATCATGTTTGCTGCCATTAAACAGTCCGTCAGTAGTGTTTCTTTACATCTGGAAAACAGACCAATGTTTCATTTTCTAATTTATCATTTTCTGTGCCCATTGAAAATAAAAACAAAAAGAGAGTCTGAAGATAAACGAGTGGTGCGTTCAAAACTAAATGCGCAGTAGGATATTTATGTTTAATTCCAATGCAATATGGAGTGAAATCCTACTCCAGAAATTGGACACGACTCGGAACTTTGGAGGGCCCGTACAGTCAGATGTTGCTGTAATATCAGAGAGGGCTGGACTGTCTGTAAATATACGTGTATACATGATGTCCTCTTGTTTTACCCACTGTGGTACCTCAAATTTGTCCTCCTTGTTTTATTTTGCGAATTCTAATTTTATTATGCCAGTAAATATAAATATTTTATCATTTCCATCCATGTTGTAAATTGCTATATTATTTAGCTGCCCCCAAACGAGTGCCACTTTGGGATTTCTTTCTTTTTTTTCCTTTCTTTTTGTAATGCACTGTTATGTTTCGTGTTGTCGTCAATGTTTGTTATTTGTTTTACTTTGGTTTTAAAAGCACAATCACTAAACTTTATTTTAAACCATTCTATCTATTAACCTTTTTGTCTTACTGGAGGAAAACAGGTATGACAAAAGAGTCTAGTTAATCCTGATGATGATGATGACGATGATGACGATGATGATGTAGGTAAAGGTTGCTGTTTACGAAGGCTGTGCTCGAAAGGAGACTCTTTGCTTTGTCATCGTCTCCCTCTCCGGTTCCGTTGCTAGTTCAAGTGATGAAAAAGACAGTTAATGTCACTCATAGCTGCAATGTAAATATTTTTTCGCATTGACCATGAACTCAGCTATTGCACATTAACTGAAATGGTTACGTTGTCTACTAATGCACTTAAACGAATGTCAAGTAAAGGAAATAGGAGTCACTTTGGGAACTTGGAGAGGTTGAAATAGAACAAGAAGAGTCTCTTTTCCAGACAAAACAGGGGGGATTGAACCTCTGTCTTTTTTAAGGAGAAGGGGGGGCTGTTGTTTATTCATAGGACATCTGCAAACATTTGTTTCGTAAAGCAAAAAAGTTAAAAGAACTAAAAAAAAATGATGAATAAAAAAAGTTTAAACTACTTCTGCTGTTTTGTTCATTTGTCAGCATTGACTGGAAGTATGAAGTCTTTATTAAGGCACTCAATACTAATAATAGCACATTGGCACTACCTTGCAATCCGAGCTCTTTTATTACCACTGAAGACATTTTTTAAGGAGGTAATTTCCTATATTAGTTGGTTGTTTTTTAGCAGACGGATCTCACACAGGGCGAAACGGATCATTGCTGGCTAGTTTCAACTGCGAGTCAATCTGCACCCGTGACGATTCGTATTTACACCATTAAGAGCCAGATGCATATAATCTGGTCCGTGATGAATAATCCCCCTGTTGCATACAGTCCACACTGTTTTTATCGTACATATGCACCCGCCTGATGTCCCCTCCTACAGTGATAGTCGTCACTGGATGTTGATAAACCACAGCCTGTTTATATATCAATACTTCTGTCTACTCTGACAGACCTCATCAATGAATGTATTGTTGTCTTATCAATGAATAATAAAGACGTTGCGCAATTGCACTGATCGCAGCAAGAAGGCGAGAGCAGCTGTTGCTATGGGCGACCATGTGGATACCTACAGCACCTATTACATTAACCGCCTGAAGTCCTGCATCTCTACGGTTATATTAGAAGAAACACTAATGTTTGTAGAGGTTTAAGAAACATGTTTAAAAAAAGTGAATTTCATATTATTGGAATATTTATCACATCCATATTTGAAAACTGATGTCACTCCATGAATTGCATTGTGATGGGAAATCTACTGAGCTGACCTCAAACCAAAGGACAGTGAACTTCAACGGCACCGTCCAGGAGTTAACCATCAATATACAGTCATTTCTGTTCTGTACAGTAGCTACTCACATGGATCACCTAATGCCAATTCCATTAGTGTCCTCCATTACTCACAAGATCAGCATCCCACATCTTAAAGTTAAGGCACTTGAACACCAACGGTGAAGGGATTATATTCAATTTGACAGGCTGAGATTGCTGCCAATTAGGCATAAGGAGGCATCAATGAGCTCACATTATAAGAGTGCAAATACGAAGCTCGTCCTCTGTCTCAACCCTCCCTGACACGGCAAATTCAAATATCCATAAAATCAGAGGACGACATTGTGAGGTGACTCTATTGATAGTGACTTTTCCTAAATGGAGAGTGAGATGACATTTGTTCCACTTTATTACATCCAACCCGCCTCCAAGCTTGTTCTGCACAGAGGCAATAACCTGACCAATGGGAGTCTTTCATGTCGACTGCCGTCTGTCTGACTGGCTTCTTCAAACATCAGCGATGAATCAAGAGGGATGCTCCGTCCCCAGTAGGCCCCCCCTCATGCACCTCAAAGAACTGGAATGGAAGTCTTGTTTTTACAAGCTAATGAGGAGTGCTGCCCACCTCAACATGGCGGAGCCTCAAGAGACCGACGGCTCCAAACCAATCAGAGTGATGAGTGATCCTACGTCCAGTGGACCTTTCAGAGATATAACTTTATGTTTTGGTCTAATTAGGGTTAAAGTTTTAGAATACATGAATGTACAGTGTCCAATAAAAAAAAAAAAAAAAAAGAATATTAAAATCTATGCTTGTTATCTCTGGAATTCAAAATAACCCAATTTGTGCTGATAAAAGACAAATTCAAAAGCTATTGATTCTATTAGTATAATTCTGTGGTATTATAATTGTTTAGGTATGCCAACTGTGGGCTCTGAATTCCCACTCCTCCTCCTCCTCATCAGCCTCGGCGTTCTATCAGACGTGTTTTCGGAGCACCCCTCCCCCCTTCATACCCCCAGGTGTTCTCTAATAAGCACCTTTCTAAACAAGAACAAATTTGGAGCAGGGGAGAGCATCCCCTTATGCCTTCATCCATCATTCTAATGGGTGGAGGTGTGTCCAGGCCCCGCAATGAGATGCAGGTGATTAGGGATATTAAGCAGATACACTGGCTGCCAGGGTTATTCACCTCATAACGGCATCATATGCACAGGAAGCCTGCTGCTCCTCGGTCTGGTGACAGTTACTCTACCTGTGTGCTTGGTGGAAGCTTCCAAGGTGCAGTGGCTCGTCTTCAACATTAAAACTGGTGACAGGGATTTAAAAAGGAGTGTTTGTATGTATGGAAATAATCGGTAGCTTTTGTAGCACTGTACTGCACCACGGCTGTAGACCACATGGATAAACAACCAACTAAGGAGTGAAGGACGGAGGACTTAAAGGTGCAGAATGGGGAACTAATCCTGTCTAAAGAAGTCAAAAGTTACATGTCAGAAGATGAATATTCTTTTAAACAATAGATTCTAAGCCAGGAATAAGACAAAAAGGGAAAAGGGAAACTAGTGTCCGATGAATCAATGCATTTCTTACATTTAAAGAAAAGGGGTAAAGTATAATTCCGGCATTTTTAAACCCGGGTGCCAATAATTCTGATGTCTGACAAGACACGCCCCTTTGCAGCAGTTACCAGCTTTCTCACTCAATACTGCCCATCATTTTTGTCCCTATTAGTCATTTAGTCCTAAAAACAAATGTTATGCCAATGTCAGAATGAGGACAAATACCATTGCATGGGAATATGCTAATTATGCACAAATGTGTTCAACTGTCTCTTCCTCTCCCAGCTTTCTCTTTCTTTATGCCTTCAGTGTTTCAGTTTTTGCAGTCAATAATTTAAACTGCTGTTGCTGTCAACGAGGCCCCAGCAGGCAGAAACTCATTTTCTTTTGTGCACATTCAGGTTGTCTCTCGTTTCTGATCAACAAACTGCTTCATTAACCTCCTTCCCAAACTAGGAGGTAATTAAGTGAACAGCTGTGTGCCGTCTGACAACTCATCTTACTGTTGCCGCCCTCCACACACATCGTCACAGGTGCACAGTGTTTAGGCAGTTAAGCAGCACCTCTCCACAGCCATTTATACTCCAGCTGCAGGTCAAATGCCACCTCTTCAGCCAGTCAGTCAGAACTCATTTACGTTTAATGATCTCGCCAACTAACTCATCACAATTTCACACCATTACAAAATGTTGTTTTTAATCAATGTTAGACACTCAAGTTTGTTTCGACTGGTGAAAATTGAGCTGATGTGAATTTTCAAAATAGATAGCCGTCAACGGCAGGACCGCCAGATGTAATGAGGAGTGTGGAAGCCAGCCAAAACCAAGTTTTTTTTTAATAGCTGGCAAGTAATCCGGGTGATTTGTGTATCCATTTGTCACTTAGCCAGTCATTCTTATCATCCTTATTTAGTGCCAATGGGGTGAGCACAATTAACCCAGAGGAATATAGCCTCCTCAGACTTGTCCCCTGGAATCTTACCTCCCTCAGCTGTTTCTCTGCTGTCCTCTTCACATCTGTAAGCTGATCTCACCATTCTTGTAAGCATGATATCACCACTGAAGCAAGGGAATTATCAAGGTGCTTATAATGATTATTATCACTATTATAATCCATTTGTTAGTAAAATAAAATTCACCACACCAATCATGTAGAAAAGGAGGAAAGAGGAGTGATAATTTTAACAAAAATCGAGATGCATCAGTCAAATCTACATTAGCTACTATGAGCTTTCCATTTGTGTTTACTATAGCGACCCCTCTGGCCAAAAGCAGTTATGGCACATGCATTAGTTTTGGATGCGAGTGAAAAAAGAATGTAAAGTATTTTGTTTGCAAAAGTAACGTGTGTTAAATGGTAATATACAGTATTTAGAAGGGCTGCAACAGCCGGAGTCAGTGGCAAAAACAAATACTTCGAATTGACGGATTAGACGGACAGTTGCCCGTCCTTCACAGTGCAGCTGTTTGTGTGGTTATCCATGGGGGGCAGAAGGGCCCTGCTTTAATCCCCTGGTTGTTAAACTTTTTGGTAATTAATTCTGAGTTGATCAGCTCGTTACAGAGCAGATTGAGATCAGCTCTTTGAAACCAACTCATTAATTGGACGTGGTTTCGTGTGTTTGTGTGGCGGAGGGACTTCACCTTCGCTGTGAGCCATTGGCTGTGATTTCGGCGCTGATTGAAGGCAGGTGTGTCTGAGTGTGTCTCCACCCTGCAGTCTACTACAGACACCACCTGCAGTGAACACTACACTCTCTCCTTTGTCCATTATGTTCTACTGTTTACAGGTACGATAGGCATGAATAATTCATAAAGTCAATATGTGAATACCTTTGTTTGTTTCTCTGTGTACAGGCCAAAGTCTGCTGCAGGCAGAGGTGTGTTTGGGCTTTGGTGTGTTCCGGAGTGTGTTGCCAGCCCAGTTAACAGTTGTAGCTCAGAGAGGACAGCAATCGCTAACATTTTGGATTATTTTATATAAGATAACATTTATGTTAAACTACTTTGTGATGTGGTGTTTTGCTTCTTGTTGAGACTGGTTGGTCAGATATCTGTTAAATATCACAGTAGGTTTGTTACATCCAGTTAAATCAATGGATCCCGGCAATAATATCATGTTTATTCACATTTTCTGTCACCTTAATTAATTCCTTTGGCAAATTAGGTAAATGTAACATGTGATAAATGTATGGTACTTCATCCCATTGATGTACATCTCCTCTAACTCTATTATTGCCATAAAGCAGTGCAGCTCATTGATTTGCAGCGTTGGCTGTGATGGCCTAATGCAATCAGATATTAATAAGATAAGTGGAGATGGATGCTGTGATGATGACAAACATCTATTATTCCAGAGTATACATACTGTACAATCATCATATTGACAAAGAGTCCTGTTTCATTAAGTGTTTGTTAAATCAACACCTTGTGGCCGTCTTTAATCAGACTCCTGTCCACTGCAGTATTTCCTCCATCACAAATGTGATTGGGTTCTGTTAAAGTAGAAAAAAAAACAACAGTAATTAAAATCCACATTGAGGCCTGTGAATCTTCCTCCCAGTAAATCATCTCATACATTCTCAGAGACCCATTAGGAGGCTCTTGTCTCGGTCAAGGTGTTGGAGACGGTGTATTGAAACAACCCCTGAACCCTGCGACTCGGTGAGGAATGCTCAGAGCAAACGTACATTCACACCAGTCAAAAGAGACGTGTTGTCATAACATCACAGGCCGACCGGCTCGGGGAAAACACTGACACAACCAATCACGGAGGGCGAATGTAAATGATGATAGACAAAGGCCTGCTGGTGCTCGGTGTTCAGTGAGGGCACATAATGGGAGGAAATTAGGGTGTTTTCTTAGTCAAATGACGTGGGAGTGCTGGTGATTTGAATGGCAGGGGGTCTCCAGGCATTGATGGATGGAAGGTGAGGATATGGGTGAGCTGGGAGAAGAGATATTTGAAGGGTGTGGGTACCTCAGGGTTCTGCCTTCGTTTGACTGTCTTTCACTGCCCCACTTTCTTCCTCTATTTTTCTGTTGACAGGCTGCTGATTGACTGAGCGATGTAGATGAGACGTGGGTTCATCGCGCTTTGTGGCGCCTTGGGGCTTTCTTTTTTCCCTCTTCACATCAGATGGCTCATCCTTGTGTTTCCATCTTAAGCTTTTGTCTCACTGTCTGGACATTTTTCTCCTTCATGACGGTGACCTTACTTTAGGAGAGCAGCTGCATCCTCTCGGATCAACATTTCTTTTCATTTGTAATGTGTGTATTCATTTCATTGGCTAAGGACTGGACACCCCATGACTGGCTTGAGCTTGTATGCTATTTGACTGCAGTATATTTCTAGGTCATGTTCCGAGCTTGTCTTATCGATTATTATTTTTCTCCCCCTCAAAAAAGACTAATGAGCCGGGAGAATTCCCCTGGAAAGGTTAATACAATATTGAAATGTCAGGAGATTAATGATATTGTTCTTTCTTCTGATGGTCTTGTAAGGGAGGGTGACAAATGTCTTGCCCTTTTCACTCCGTTCCTCCCCTAGTTGTGATATTTCTCTCACCGTCCTCATTCTTTGTCTTTGTAATTCTCTTTCATTCTCCATCTCCTGTTTTTTTTTTCTTTCTTTCACCCTCTCTTTGTCTCTTTTCTGGTTCTCCTCCGCTGACCATGGTCACCAGATGCCAAGGACTTATCCCCACCGCAGTGCGTAGATGCTGTAGCTATATGCAGTGACACAACGCGGGAGATGGGCTGTGCTGTACACCGTGCAGTTGTCAGTAAGTGAATAGCATTGATCCATCTTCATTAGGAGGCGATGAGATTTCAACACGAGGAGTTTACCTTCTGTCTTATGCAGTCGACCATCAAACATGCCGCTGCTTCAGCTTCGCTATAGGCAGCGACACGGTCTTGAAAGAGATACATACGTCCTCCTATGTGCTGCAGATGTTACCATGTCCTGTGTATTTTGTATTACTATAGTGAACATCCTGACTCCTCCCATGCTCCTGCAGCACCCTGGCATGGGGTCCAAGTTTTAATCAACTCTGCATAATTGGAATGATTCCCTGTCTTGCTGTATATTTCAATCCATCTGTATAATTACGGTGTATTAAAGTCTTTGTCAGAAGGAATGGGGAGGGAGAAGCCTCAAACAGACCCTCCCCTGCCAGTATCCCCCTCACGGTATCTCACGCAATTACACACCATCTTGAGAGAAGGAGGAAATTACCTCTTTTGTCATCTCATTTTTCACTGATGAGGGCTGAACATGTGCATGAGCGTCAACAATTAATGAATGCACCACGACAGCCTGTGCACAGAATATCCCTTACATAGATCCCATTATTACACATTAACCAATTACACTCACGCAGTTGTTCTTAGAGGTATTTCCTCCTTTTATGACTGGTGGTAAGAGGAAGCGCGGGGAAATGTGATCTTCTTCCTTGCTGTGGGGGCTCTTGGCAAGCCATGCCTCAGTGCAGTAATTGCATCGATGAGAAGAAGAGCAGTGGCTTGCAGGCGAGCATGGGTCATCATTACTCTGTGTGAAGCTACTGGCCCTACGGTAGGCCATTACTGTGTGCCAATACTTGATGCTGTTCTCTGATAGTGGCCAAACATTAGACCTCCCAGGGTCAAATGAGCCCTTCCTGCCTGCAGGTTAAGGGCGAAGGCAATTACACGGATGCCAATTCATCTTTTGTCTATTGTAAGTGATCCAAAATGATCTCACGCAGCCAGCGATTGGAGCAGAAATGGAGATGTTACAACTGCATCTTTCTTCTATACTCGCTGTTCTCTGCATTGCTCCTGCGATGTTGTCGTTGTTATCCAAGTCATGGGCCGGTCTATGTCTTCCTCATTTCCTCATCTCATCCATCCTTCAACAGCCAGCTACTATCTCTTCCTCTATATGTCTGACATCTGCAAAGTACAGCCAGTCACTTTACTATTCCACAGGGGGGACCCGTCCTCCAATATCTCCCATCTCCATCAGGGAAGTCATGAATTAACCAAGAAGCTAGTTTTGCCAGGTCGTAAAGGTTTCAGTCATTTGACCGGACCTGCGAGATCTGTTGAATAATTTCTATTTAACATGTCACTCTTACTTGTATTGTTCTGACGTCAAGACGGTCGTTTTGTCGGCCATAATATTTAAGTTAAATGGAGAAAGGCTGTAAAAATGAAGCATAATAAGCACAATAATACAATAATTATGACCATGATAATGATTCAATAGAAACATGAGAATCATTCTGTGTCCTGTTCGTCTTTATCTTCGTTATTTGTCTCGTCTCTGCCAGCCGTTGTCCGCAGACATTCATCTGCAGTCATTTGTGAGACATTTAACCCTGACCCGGACCATTTCCTCTTCCCTTTGACCCTCACTCCATCTTTCCCTCCTTTTCATCTCTCCGTCAGTGTCACTCCACTTCTAAATTCCCAGCAATTGGCACTTTCCCTTGCACAATCTTTCCGACAGCCAATTTATAAAGTGGCAGGACGCATCTATCTCCTGGATGGCTGAGGAGAGCCGCTCTCTCTCTCTCTCTCTCTCTCTCTCTCGCTCTCTCTCGCTCTCTCTCTCTCGCTCTCTCTCTCTCTCTCCGCAATTTCGCATTCCAATCCTCCGCAAAGCATCCTGGGAATTGCAGTTCTGCTACTATGGCTTTTACAGTTCTTACAATAGCTTGTCACATGACTTCAAATC
>CAAKHC010002477.1:0-17937 GCA_901007825.1 Macroramphosus scolopax
AAACATGAATAGCTTTCGCCCGTGGCAAAGTCTGGTCTTTGTTGTTTGAAACATATAGGCTAACAGCTAATCCACACATATTACAAGCATATATATATATATATATATATATATATATATTGCATGGCAGCTGTTGCAGCTGTGGTATGCAATAACCTACAAGAATCAAACCCCAGAAAAACCTCAACATAGACATTTTTTGGAGAAACGGCTGACACAATATTTGGCCTAGATAAAGCTAAGTTGTATGTGAGACTGGCTAGTGAGCCGGTGGTTTATGAGGATTTCATGTAGGACCTGATGTTATTTCAAACATAAACCTCTAAAAAATTAACTCCGGAATGAAAATGAGCATGTGGGACCTGGCAGGCATGCTGGGAAAGCCTTGACGGGTTAGTGAACGGGAACGTGGAGGAAAGAAGCCTCGCATGGATTACGTGGAATTTACCAAGTAAGCAAATTGCTAACGCTTCACATTACATAAATATAATACTCGTCCATCAGGCACGCCTACGATTCGCCAAGATATCACATCTGTCTGAAGCTTTTTATACATTCAGCCATTTATCAAACTGAAACACACAATTATATATATACAGCAGTGTGTGTGTGTGTGTGTGTGTGTGTGTGTGTGTGTGTGTGTGTGTGTGTGTGTGTGTGTGTGTGTGTGTGCGTGTGCATCTTGTCTAACAGACCATTAACTCACTGGTCACCACAAAAATATCACTTCAAAAAGCAATATCAGCCATTCACTGAAATGAGCCATCAATCTCACTTTTGTTGCTAATACTCAGTAGATTAGATTAATTAACGTGTCAAATCTTTTCAGACCTTTTAAAACTGTCACAATGAATTGTAAACGCTGACAGGAAAAAGCCCTCTGACATCACAACCAGCCCAACAGCAGGGAAACACCGGTCTCCCCATCAAAAGACATTTTAATCTGAATTAGTTACTTTATTTGCAGCTACTGATCTGCCCCATTACTCGGTGAATGAGTGATAATTAAAATGCAATAAAGTGCATTAGTTACACGGTAAACTTCCATGAAGGTTGGGAGGAAAATAATGGAATGAAGAGGCAGGAAAGACTGATAGGGACGTCAGATAAGAAAACACTGCTGTAACTGGAGAAAACTAACTGACTTTCAATGTTTTGCTTTATATACAATTTGATTATAGTTCTGCTTCTGGTTTTTGGTTTTCTGTTCATGTGTCTTGCACACATCCTGTTTTATTTTGACTTCACCTGCCTTGTGTTTTACTTCCTGTCTGTTGCCCCGCCCCTCGTTATTGATGTCACCTGTGTCTCGTTAGTAATCAGCTCCCTGCCTGGCCTCCTGTTCTCACCTGTGTCTTGTTACCTCGTTTGTATTCATGGTTTGACTTCCTCCTCAACGGGACCTTTCGCGTGATCCGTGTCGTAAGTTGCTCCATGTATTTACGTCTTCTCTATAGTTTCCGTATGTTGTACCCTGTTTCCTTGTCTGTGAACGACTTCAGCATTCTGCCTCTGTTTTGTTTGATTCCTTTTTGTTTTGGTGGGATTTAAAATAAATTATTATTATACTGCCTTCACCACCGCTGCTCGGCAGCCCAAACCGTGACCATTCATACTATTATAAGAGCAACTCTTAAAATAGGAATGAACAGCCGTCTGCCCCTCTATCAACCAAAGCATTCAGTAAAATATTGGTACATTGAGGAGAATGACTTTGTGGTCGGGAAATGCACCTTTTCTTTTTTTTAAATCATTTTTGTACCATTGCGTTGCTTAAGTGTCACAGAGAAAGTGTGCACACGTCCTTACCTGGAACCTTCACATTACACAAAGTCCTGTTCTGTGAGCAAGCGTTTGAAGGAAAAGAGAACTTAATGTATTAACATCCCATGGCCACATATTCATAGCAAGTCTGGATCAATCACTTCAGCGCTGCAAGTTTCCGATGCCCCTTCAATAATAAACTTTTTGAAAGTTACCTAAAGCAATCAATTGAGCGACTCTTGTGTACTGTAAAACAAACACTGAGCGCTTTAATCAAACTGTACACTTTCTCTTTAACCGCTGGACCAGTAAATAGCTTTCTAAGAGGTCATAGCCATGAGGTTTTTGAGGGCCTTAGCGGAAAATTATCTCTCGGTCAGAACTATCATTACATATGACACCATCAGCAAACCCATTTCTGTGAGTCCTCCACCACATCTGCTCACATTAGTCCTCTTCATCTCCGGGATATGAGAAGACCATCAGAGCAGATGATTACACTTACAAAAACGTCCTCTGCTCTTCGGACCCCCCCAAAAAAAGTCATCTTCTTTTAATCAAAGCCATGGCTTTTTAATAGTAGGCAATAGAGATAAGGGGGGAAGAGGAACATACTTTGGTTCTGTGCAGCTATATAAGCTACCAGCATAGAATGTTCCCATATTTGCCTTCTCTTTGAGAGGCAGTGAAGGCAGGAAGCACTCTCTCCACCCACTATTAGCAAACGGCACCTCCAGCAATCACTTTATTCAAATAAGCCTGGTGCCATACCCGAGTCCAATCAATGGCATTTATCTGCTCTTTGAAAAAAGCCGATAATAGGATGAGGCGGCACGGGGAGCGAAGGAAGGCGAGGGGAGGTGTTAGTGAGCTAAAGTGCCTGGTTTCTTCATGTCATTTGTTTAAATTGAAATGGAACATGGCAGTGTTGATTGCTTAATTAGCCTTGATGGTTCATGTCAGTCGAGAGTCTTTTGGGGGTCAGGTGGTTATGACACGGCGCATTGGCGAAGAGCGGCCATGTTGTATGTGGTACGAAAAAGTAGGAGAATTATCCGGCATCAAATATCCGTCTGATTCCAGCAACAGAAAGTATGTTTATCTTACAACAGGTTGGATCATTGCCAGTGCCATGATCTTGACATCTGCTCGTCTGAAGTGATTTGTATGAAAAAACAAAAAGGCCAACTGTCTTTTTTTTTTTTTTTCTGTTGTTATCAAAACACCAACCTTGGATTTCCTTTGTAAACGTTGTCTGGATGCTGAGGCAAACTCCCACTGATAAGTCGGACAGTCATTCTTAAACATTTAATGGAGCTGAACAACAAATGCGTCGGTGTGAAGTAGCAGCGGTTTTTATTCCTAATCTAAAAAAATAAAACACACCGGTCTAGCGAATGATTGCACAGTCACCATTGCGACCTTTGCCCTGTTCCCTACTAACCGCGTATGACACACACCTCTATGCTTACCTTGGAGTACATGGCCCCATTAAGGACCTCGCCGTTGCGGATCCAGATGATTGAGGCAGCTGGCTTGGCATTGTCCGCATGGCAGGTTAGATTGAGTGGGTCACCGGCCCTGAGGCTCACCACCGGCCCTCCACTGATGACTGGATCCTCGGGTGGAACTATTGATGCAAACACACATATAGAGAAACCATGTATAACCATATGCTAATGAGCGGCTTACAGATTACTGGGACGCCAGTACGGAATCGGTATTTCATTGTAAATTCATGTCACTGAGATACAATCTAATATGCACTGTCTTTTTAATATAATGACTTCACATTGCCTATGTGATACCATTAATCTATAATGAATGTGATAATAAACTTTAGACGGCACCTGCAGGGTTTTAACTGCATGGGGTCTTAAACGCATCAGATATTCCACATGAAAGAAGAGACCAAACTTGAATCAATTGTGTGTTTTCTTTTGACAAGTAAAAGCCACATGTGTGTTTCCATATTCCGGGGAGGTAATGACTTCCCAGTGTGAAGCGGATTTACCCTCTACGTTAAGGAAAACTATCATCAGATTGTACAGTTTGAGGCACGGAAAAAGGGTTGCGGGTCACAGCGTGACTCTCTAAATAACAATCAACTCCTGCCTCCGTTCAAAGAAAGCAGATGTAAATCCGCCAATGTACAATACAATATACACACAAATCAACATTAAGTCAGAAGCCCCCTGCAGACACACAGATTTACATTTGGTTCACTCCCACAGCTTTGACAAACACAACAGGGAGAATAAAGCTTCTCAACAGCGCTATATGCGCCTCTACATGCCACTAATCAAAGTCCTATTCCGGTTTTACCCATGAACTGTTTTATTTTTTCTAAATAACTGAAACCGCAGTGAATTATTGATTGACCTGAGTGCTCATTACAATGCAGATCTGGGGCAAGATGAAATCAAAGTCTGCAGGCAGCTGCCATATCCTGCTACAGAAGCACCATGAGTGGAATGAAGGTTGTTGATTTATGCTGTCAAACAGCCCCTGAGATGAATGGAAATAGGGGGAAAAGAATTTAATTTGGTATATTGTTTTGTACATTTAATGGCAATTAGTATAACGAGGCCCTTTCATGGCAGGCATACATTAGGGTGTGGTGCCTGCAGGGCTTGCATGTTCTATTGTACACTGTTATCATACTACTCAACTCAGTTCTACGATGATGCAAATATGTTTTAAGCCTTGTGCTTTCGTTGTTCTGTAAGTCCACAATTTCAGAAAAATATACAGACATATTACAGTTACTAGGTGTATTGCCATTAAAAAACTGTGCAACAATAGATGGACCCATGGAGAGAATCCTAATTTGTTGATCGCTTGACTTTTCTTCTATCTTTGAGCTGAAATAGCTCAATATCTATGATATTGCCACATAATTTGGTGCATACATGGATGCATCCATCTGGTTGAATTGCAATGATCCTTTACTAAACAATGATTGTTCAAATAATCTATATATGTGCAGTATTTGACAGGTATAAGTTGTACCTAGTTGTTATATTTCCACCATCACGAGAGCATGTTGACGTTAGCATTTAGCTCTACCAAAGGTCGTCCACAGAAAGCCGACATCATCAGGATAGAGATGTTCACATAAATCTCTTTGTAAAGAAGAACAAGAGGAGCAGTACCAGAAGACTGGTGATGTTCAGATGCATCATATTTCAGTGTCACACAAACTCATCTTTAAGTGCTGTGGTGGATTTGTGGCATTTCGGTAATTTGCATGACTAAGACTTCTGCATTACATACAATTTTGGACTTCAAAACATTGAAATGATTTGTTTGTTCAATCCATCAGAGACATTGCAGCTCACCCATTATAACTAGTACAGTATGAATCAGCAGTGGTGGAGCAGTACAAATAAGACGATAACAATTTCTGACTATCTGGACTATAATTTTACTCCCTTAAGGACAATTCCCACTTTGTCTTTTAGTCTGAAATGCAGTGTTAAGCCTGCATTAATATGCGGAGAGTTAAGAGAGCTGCAGAAATCTCAGGTCAGCACTCGCAGATCAGACAGCGATCAGAGTTCGCTAATCTAGGCAAAACCAAAATCTTTGTGGGAACGTCGTCATCTCTTTGTGCTTTATCAGTAATTGAAAACAAGCTAAAGAAGATCACATCAGCCTGTTCCGATGCTACGTGTAGCCCTACCACACGGTATGCAGATAAGACGGGGAGCATGTGAAGAGCATTATGAGCCGGGACTCTCGAGACAACTCCCCCGTTTGTCATTAAAGAAAAAAAAAGGCAGAAGACGGGGAGGCTCAGTGATAACACTGTGACAGTGGATTGCAAAGATCCGGTGTTATTGGCTTGCTGTCAGTACTCTCTTGCACATAGGACTCAAACGTCAATTATATGTCAAGCACAGAAGGCAGCCATGAAAGCGTTTTATGCGGAGAGGGAGATTAGAAAGGAAAGTCTGACAGCATGTGACTGATGGGACTCTGATTCGAACGATAACCACGCATCCAAATTAGCGTTTAAAAGTTTTCAATACCACTGAGAGAAACTCTATGTTCTTCGTATCTACATATGAACATGTATCAGTGTCTATAAATAGTGCAGACAAGGTCAGAAGTTTGCACCAATAATGAACAAGGTTTTACTCTTGCAGACAGTTTTCATTGGTTAATTTTTGACCTTTCATAGACTTCATAGGTTTCTGCTTTTTCCTAATTGTATTATTTTACTTCATTCATTCCTGAGCTTACAGTGCATGTGGAGTTTTGAATTTTTAGTGCATAGTGGAGCAACACAGGGGAGGCAGACCAAACAGTGAGTTAAAAGGAGGATAGTGCTCTTCCCTTGCAGGTGAAAGCCTTCATGTCTGCTCAGGAAAACAGTAAGATTTGACCCACAACCCCGAGAATCACTGCATATAAATGAATGACTGGGAACAATTCCTTTAAGTAGATAGCGCTTTCTCTTCATCCGAGATCTTCCGCTCATCCTGCCTTAGGACTGCCAGGTCTGACAGTTATACACAGTCCAAGCCCTGAACTTGAATCAGCCATCATCATTACTGCACTGTTTGCAAACTCGGCAGTCTCTAATGGTTCTAAATTAGCTCTTTACTGCAGCCATTCAATGGACTTGGCATAAGTAGTGTGGTCAGTGGTACAGATTGATCGCTCCTCTTTAATTACAAGGCTGACTCACTAGAAATCCTGCTCCACTTTTTTTTTCTTCTTGGGGATAATGTTATCCTTTTCAACACTTTTAGAAATTTAACTTCTCCTGGGCGGTCGTACGCTACACTGGGACACACACACGCACATATTTAAATGATAAGGAGTTACTGAAATCAAACATAACTGCAGATCATCTTCAGACGAGTTGCATTATAAAAACATAATGAAGTTTCAACCAAAGTAGCCAAAATATAGAGACCGTTAATGGCATCTGTGATGTATATAAACTCACATGCCAATATATTAGGTACACCCAGAACTATTTCATTATACTGCAATGATAATTAATCATTAAGGGAACATAATGTTCAGTTTTTATAGAATCTGTTCGAGACAGATGTCGATTTACTTTCAGTTCAGAGGCTGTAACTTGTGGTGCAGTTGAAATGTACTGGGCCATACTGGTTCCTAATTGCCTGAGGGAGACCGTTCCCTTTTACTGTTTTTGTGTATCAACCACAACTGTTCTGGTTGCAGTTACTTCAAAACAGTAATGTTTATGGCTGCACAGGAGGTTGGTTTTATATCTCAGTTAGGTTGGCATGGGTAAGCAGCGACAACGTGTTTGAAGATGCCACCGACCGTGACTTCCAAGTCACAACAACTGCTTAATCAAAGAAATCCATAAATTATGCATATTGACATATAAGTCAGCAGGGATTTCTCTTTATCTGAGGGAAATATAATGCTTTTGCAAAAAACATTACTTAAATGTATGTGAGGAGAAGCTGATAAATTGGGTGTGGCCTCGGCTGATGTGTAAGTCTGATAACAATTTTTTGTTTCTGATGGAGGACCTGCTGGGTCTTACAGGCCAAAACAATATTGGTGAAAGTTCTCCAAGGCAGCCAATGGAATTCTGTGAGCAACCTGGCTTTTCCAAAAGGGAGAAAAAAAAGCAATTTGGAGAAGAAAGAAAGATAGAGGGCTCGTCACAAGGAGGCCGGGTGATGTAGGGGAGGGGAGACTTGCAATGTGTTGCTGCTGTAGTGCCGTGCTTCAGCAGACGTGTCCTGAACAACAATGAGCTTCCTGACTTGTCTGTCTTTTTCAGAAGAAAGCTTGCATGTGCCGTCTGTCACCCCAATGCGACAGCTTGCAGACTTTGTGATAAATAGATAGATCAGGGAAAGAAAAAACGAGTCAAAAAAGGAGAGGAGAGGAATACCCGATGCAGGTGGATACAAGAAACATGTGTGACTCACTGGCCCAAATCAGCAGCACTCTTCAAGTGCTGTCATTTTACATCTGTTTGAAAGCCAGGGAAATTGTCAATCATGCACACACACACTAACACACACAAAAACAACACAAACTGCACACATGAAATGCAGCAGAGGACTGATTCACAGGAAAGTGCTGCCTGCCTGAAAGAACCGATGTGAGACGTATAAGAAGGATGTGGGAAATGGATGAGATATTCAAGAACCGCCATATATACATGCATTTCACTCGATGCTCGGTGTGTGTAGTGCAACGATCCACCTATTGACAACAAACCAAATGGAGAGGAAGCACGAGATGAGGTGCAAGGCGACGCCAGAGCTTTCACAAGTGTTTGGAGAGTACTTTGTCACAGCGCAGCCATGCGGAGCCTCGGGAGCCGCTCTCGGCAATATTGGGAGGATGTTGACATCGCTGCTCACCAACCGCCTGAGTCGTGCCATTTCATGTTCCATAAGCACAGTCAGAAAACAGAATGTTAGAAGACTCTGCCAATTATAAGCCCCTGTGGTTTTAGATCACTTTATTTTTGAATTCCAATCATTAGTGTGCTAACAACAATTACAGTTAGCAGCATCAAATCTACTTGATATGTGATGTCGGCTGAAAAACCAGCTCAGCTCCTGTAACATTGCTGATAGTGAAGTTTTACAGGGCACGTTTGTGTTGGTGTGATTTTTCCTCCTTCTGTTGGGATGGATAAAAAAAAACACACAAGATATTACAGCGTCCGTCTATCATAATCATGCACCTGCTCACAGTCCCTCTGAAATCCTGGATGCGGTTATCATTCCATCTCGTGCTTCACGGGGAAAAAAAAAAAAAAGGGTGATGTAACATAAACATGTCTCCCAGAACGACTGCCGTTTATGGCATCTTTTATCCCTTTACCTTGACTGGGATGCTTGGCGAGACATAAATTAAGCCGTGTGAGAGACAAATAGGTTATTTGCACATGAGGCAATTTTTTTTTCGTTCTTTGTGAACTTGTAAATGGTTTCGCACACACTTTTAATATCACTCAAACAAAGGAAGAGAGGGATTATAATGCTATCATCGATCTCTACTGTACCTCTACAGACCTACATTTGCATGCACAGACACATGTTAGTGCTGTTTGGAAGCTTGGATGTGGTTTTTGTTGGAAGTTAATAGAACAACTAAACTCACACTTTAAAGAGCAGATTAACTAACTTTACTTCTTGACGAATCACTCCACACAGGCCACTCTGAGATTTAACAATCACCGAATCTCCAATAATTTGTCTCATTTTGTGGTGCTGAATACCTGCAGACAGCTGCAGAATTCTCAGGGGGAACTAGTGTCACCATCATGGACAGCAGTTTCTGGAATAGTTCCTTTTTCTTGTTAACAGCAGGAACAATTCTAATTACCGATATGTTGTTTGTTTGTCTGTCTTCTCCTGATCCTGCGTTAACCTTCATTACTAGCAGGATGACAGAGCGATCCTTGAGATATAATGCAGCCTTATCAAGAAGAAGTAGCTGATTCGGGTTTGGCAGCAAGAAACAAACGACAACAAAAGATACCCTTGGGCTTTTGTGTGTACATGAATATTATTGCTGTAAACACGGGCCCGGAGCTTTAACAATGTGGAGAACAAAATATCTCGCACACAATGGCTCATTCAAAGCCAGTTACCCATCGAATATTAGTCAGACGACCAGAATCACTTCATCATCATCATCATCATCAGATGATTTATACAGAGAAAGTGGGTGTGATGACGCAGGTTGGGGTGTCGGAGCAGACGTGTTATGTCTGTAATACGACCTTTGCTGCCCTTCATTAGGCAGAGGCTGAACGGAAAGGATGCAACTACCCTCTTCAGTTAACTTTCACCTCAGAAAGAGGTCTGTTGCCCCTGTGAACAACAATCGTTGTTGTCAGCAAAGACGACGATGTCAGATGACTCGTTAAATGTCAGGAATGAGTCAACATGGTGCCACATGCTAATATGTAATAATGATGAATAATGAGACATGAAGGCAACACACTGATAATCAAACAGAGGAGATCTCCCTCTCCTTTGGTCCAGTGGTCCACAGCTTGAGGAGGAAGGTAAGAGTAAAGGTTTGGAGTGGGGCTGACTTGTTCGAAAGGGATATAATTAGCCTTGGGGGCCTATTTTGGACCTGGAACAGCTTTTTCTCTTTCTGCATGACACATTCACAACATTCAAACTCATCTGAGGGGAGCCTGCATGCCTCTCAGACATGGATTAACTTAATGTGTGTTGATGAATGTTGTTACCATCATGGTTTCTTATGGTGTCATTAAAAAGTTTGCAGGTTTCTTAGGAGGAAATATTTTCTTGTACACGAGTACATCTTCATGCCTTTCAAGGACAAACTTAGTTGGAAATAAAATGGAAAGAGTTAGGGCTAGATATACGTACGTCGGAGGGCAGCAAATCTACGCCACTCAAACAAAATCCCTCTGCAGTTGGCCTTTCAACAAACTCCAATGTAAACCCTTTTGTGTCAATATGAGACACACTCTGAATTAGGGTCAATAAACAGTGATGGAGTCGGTATATGGAGGCAGCCTGGGTCAGCGGAGGGGGCAAACAAACACCAGACTTTTCAGCAGGAGTCTGGTGTTTCCATTTGAAGTGAGACAACAAGTGCGGGCGAGGTCGTGTGCCACCCCCAAGGCAGCGTGATCAGCTGCTCAAACACTGAGGAAGCTTTACAATCGTAGCAAATTGACAGCCAGCCGCGCGTCATAAATACACGAAAGGGTGCCTTATGAATCCGTATCAAACACTGAGGGCGGTGACCATCCTGGAATGATGATGAGAGCAGGCATCTGCCCCGCAGTATCCCGTCTGTGGCAGTGGAAAAAAAAAAAGCCTCGGAGAGTTTCTCTGATATGGCAAACGGAGGAGTTTTGGCTCATATTAAGTTTTGAAAAACGGAGGGGGAGTTTTAAATTTATTCTGTAGTCAGCTTGGAAAAAGGGAAGCTGCTTATGTGTGTACTGGTGGGTTTTGGTGTGCGCATTTGTGTGTGTGTGTGTGTGTGTGTGTGTGTTTTGGGGGGGTGCGTAGCTGTCTTCCAAGTCGATAGACACACTCTGTCATTACTGTCAGATAATTGACAGCTTGGAGTTTGCAGTGACACAGGCCTTGCATATATTTCCTCCATTACCTTGTATATGTCAGCCCAGCGTTCTCCCTGGCAGTGCGTTCACGAGCCAGCTCGCTTGGCAGGGGATTAAACAAACACCTTCTACTTGGGCTTATGGGGAAGAATGATAAACTCTCTCACCCTCAATCAGCTAATTAGCTGATAAAGGTTTCCCCTGTCTCGTTCCTGATTAGTTAATTAAATACAGTAAGGCCGGCGAGTGCGCCTCCTGCTGCTGTAAGTGTCTGGCAGTCCGACGTCAAGCTTTTGAAAAGCGTGTCATTCTTAGTTTTTAATTACTTTGAGGACATTATTTAGGGGTTTTCAGCAGATGTTTGCATCCACTTGTGCGTGGCGTCAATGTATATCGTCAAATCATATGACAATCCAGATGATAAAACACCCACGCAGTTCAACTGTTGAACCTATACGATCCATTGAAAATGACCATGTTAAAGCGGAAGGACACTCAGCCTCGATTGACATTGACTTCTCCCTCCATCACGTCCTTGATGGAGTGATCAAATTCCAAAGTTTTTGTTAAAGCGTTTTCGTCAACGAGAGAAAGAGCGACAGTAGCGGAAGGTAGGACATTTCTAGTACCCATGATTATTCACTCATATCCATTTGCAGGGGGGGGTGCGGGGGGGCTTGGTCGCCAAAGAAATGTAACACCGCAATTTGTCTTCCCTTCTCTCTGTTTCTCCTGCTGCCTCTCCAGTACAGATCGTTAGTTTCACTTTTCATTAGGCTGGATCAATAAAGCGAATCAGTCGCTCGTGGCGGGGATACAGCGTGGCAGACACCCCCTCCTCTCGCTACTCTTTCTTTTTTTTCCCCCTCACTCCCTCTCTCCTCTTCTCTCTGGCTGACTCCAGATTTTCAGCAAGTGCCCATCTTCCAATGAGGAGGAGCAGGAAAAGTGGACAGACCCAAGGAAGGGAGGTGAGCCAGCGACTGCTGCCCAACAAGGCAGTATGGATGGACGGACTGAATGATAACCAAATAAAGCTTAATTAAAAAACAGTTAGCTAACCTCTCAAGCTTTACAATAATAATGAAAACAGAGGAGGGGGGGGGGATTAAAATGGAGGGACTGTGAAAGTTGAGTCATGATGATACGATCTGCCAAGTTGGAAACATTAGCATTGAAATAACTCCTTTATGATTCCATCTTTTAATGAAGATTGCTGTTATGTAATAAGTTAACAGGGATAAATCCTATATAGTCTTGTAGGTGTCATGTTACACTCTTGATGGGAACCAGTGTTTTCTGTTGTACTAATGTCAGCTGTTATATATGACATTTATAAATGTACTGAATGACCTTTGAATACATGTTCATTGGTGTTGCAAAGACAAATGATGCCAGAGACCCCCGTCGAACGGAGTCGGCTGGCTCTAGCGCGGCGCCGTTGTTTGGAGACGGTGTGTGTTCAATCCGGACTCACCCAGCACGGTGAGGCGGGCGGGACGGGATCTCATGGCAGCCTGGACGGCCTGGCACTCAAACACAGCGTCGTCCATCAGCTCAACGCGCTGGATCCTCAAATGATGCTCTCCTGAACCGTGGTCGCCAATCACTGTGTAACGAGGATAGCCTGCAGAGCAAACACATTTGTTCATTGTAATCACCTTCAAAAATCAAAAAAAAAAAAAAAAAAAAACACTGCTCATGTGCCAAATGCAGGAAGGGCCCATTTGTCATTTCAAAGCTTTGCATAGTCCAGACCAAACAAAAACACACACACACACACACACACACACAGGTCACTGTGAAGTTATTTGGAAAATATGTTAAAACACAATTAGCCTCTGTTAAATTGCATAATATTGGCTTGAGCATGTGAAACATGATCGCAGGTCCGTTAGCAACAGTTTCACTGCATCTGCAAACAGGAACGTTCGCAGTTTGACTCGCTTCAGCGAAATGATTTGTGGTTTAATAATGGAAGAAAGAGCAGAGCAATATCCAAGAGACCTGGGCAGTTCACACAAGTCAAGTGAGATGGTTTTAAAAGATATCCCCTTCACTAATATTGAAATTTGTGTTGAGTGTGTTGTGTGAGTGCGTTTCTCCGCAGGGGCGAATAAGCATAAATACGCTTTTGGAATTGCTTGTCCCTCAAGATCCCTCGTATTCATCTCGAAGACAATCTTTTCTAATTGTTAAGGATACAATATGTGGGTTGAGATGATCATTTATGTACATAAAAACTGCACTCCAGAAAATGTCCAATTAAGAATTACTTTTCCTCCAGTAGTCCTTAAGTCCGTGATCAATGGTGTGACTAGTGGGTAGGAGGATCATACAGCACCTCCACAACGTGCTATAACCAAAGCTGGGCTTTGCAAAACTAATTAACTCTTAAATATAATTCCTGTCAAGTCAACGAATATCAATCCAGCAAGTATTGAGGTGTACAATATTGATTTGTCTGTAACAGCAAGCCGATGATTCATGTCTCCTTCAGGGACATTCAGGGATCGCCTCTGTCTTTGGCTGTAAGGGTTTTACAACCTGGCCCTTTCTTTTAATGTCCAAAGGGAGACTAGGAAGCCTTTTACCAGCTTTTAAGTTCTTAAATTTGTCGACTGCAAAAAAAAATAAAAGTGAAATTGTATGTTCGAGGAACAATTACTGACCACTGCTTCATTGAATCCAGTTGCCTTTAATAGAGCATGAAGTGGGCCTCGCTTTATGCCGGTGAGGTGGGTTACAGCCGATTAAGCAACTTTCTGCCTCTCATCCTCCTACGTTCGGCCTTTAATCTTAACGCATTACAGTGGCGGTGCAGAGGACATAAGGACGCGTAAACATGAACATTAAAGCCAAAGGGAGAGGAGGAGGGTCAGAACGGTCAAACTAACGAAGGAATAAACGAAGAGGCTTCCTCGTTGGAGGGAGGTGACGAAAGGTCACCTTTTAACTCTGCTCGCTATAAATCAGAGAAAAGCAAATGCAAAAGGGGTTAATATATACCCGATCACAACTAAAAGCTTTATGTGATCATATTGACTGAAGAAAGAACATTTTGCTTTTTTTCCAATGCTCAGAGTGATGCCGAAAATAGATGACACACCATTATGTGCACAAAGTCACCCAGAAAACCATTCCGCTTCAATTTTATGTTCATTGATGAGATTCGAAGCTATGAGGCCATTGTGGTTCACAAGGGTAATGATCATTGCACATCCTGAAAGATGTGACCTTTAGTTGACTTCGGCCCACCTCATCCCACCAGTGCTCACTGTACCTCCCCACAGGAGCATCATTTACTTAAAATGCATCATTGCTTTGGCTCGTCTTAGTCATAGCGAAGACTAAACCGTGCCAACGGCTGTTACACAAGCAGATGATCTTGCCAATTACCTCATCTGTGCTTCTGGCAAACTGTTTAGGTGTGGTAGGATATATGACTATATTCAAATTTAAACTAGTAAATTATATCATAATCATATTTTGCCACCTCATCAGCAGCTTGATCCTGCAGCTCGTCAACGACTTAAAATGTGCTGGCATGCATATATATATATATATATAGGGCCATTGATCTTGGATCTCAGTGAATTTCAGAGACACAATGTGGTACCCAAACCAAACAATGCAAAATAGACCCATTAAGGAGTAATGAATCCATCAACGGTGAATGGATTTGTCTTGAGGCTGGATCAATGATGTATGTGCGTTTGTGTGTGCGTACATGAACGCCTATTTGTGCACGTAAGCATACACTCTGGAGGCGTACTCTAATGATTTATAGCATTCAGCTAGAACATGTTTCACAGGATGTAATCACCAGGGGATGGAAACCAGTTAGCTGCAGCTGTGAACAGGTGACCGGTGCTCAACTTGCTCTCGGGAGAGACACGAGTTACACGCACCCGCCTCTGACGGTCCACTAACTGTCAGCTTTTTCTGACTCTCCTGTATTGCAAGTGCACGGTATGATGTGCAAACACTTCCTTCCTCTTCATGCGCTGTGTGCACCGGGAGAATTCCGTCACGATGTGCAGCAGGTTCACCTTCTCACATGCATATTCATGACATTGATTGGCGTCTTCTCAGCTGCTGAGGGGCTACTTTACTTGTCTTTAATTAGACTGGGAAAGTATGACACACAAAAAATGAATGAATAGGAAATTTAGGGGCCGATAGTAATCATTGGCTTTTGTGCTGTGATTTCTTGTGGTAAAGCGTTGTCACAGTTTAATCACCGCTCCGGTGAATGGAAACAGGTCCCTGCCGGAGCACGCCATTGCAGACGCAGCTTCTTTCTCTGAATAGCAGAGCAGGGCTTATATTATTGAAATGCTCCATGCAACATTCGATTTGTCGCTCTTTTTATGTGTACAGCTGCCACGTTCCTTTCATTGTGTACATCCTGCAGTGGATGAGCCGTCAGTCTTTTTACTGCTGCATGCATCGCTTGTTGATGTAGGCAGAGGTGATAAAACAGACAGCTGTGGAGCGCTTATCATCTGGCGCCCCTTATTATACTGTCGTACTGTCGGCAGCCCACTAGTCCACCTTATAGAAAACCTTATGCATGTTTTAAAGGGTTTGCACTCCACCTGTGTAGCCTGGGCTGGCTTTCCATCAAAATGAGTGGAAGAGAGTGGATGGAAGAGTAGGATTACTATTTTCCCTCCATGACTGTTAAATTAGTTCCCCTGAGTCTTGTGACTCAACCTTCTCTTCTTGCTTTGCTCTAGTCCTCAGTGATTGTCTTATCCTATTCAATCAATAAACATAGAGGAAGATGAAATAAACTCCTCATCTCTGGTCCAGACTCAACCTAAAAAAAAAAATCGCGCCCGCTGTCCCACTCATTCTATCGCTAGCAATCATTAGTTCTATTCTTGTCCGCCTCCTCTTTGTCCAAAGGAGCCTCAAAGACTGCAGGTCCATTGTTTACTGCAACCTCTCATCCTCCCCTGGGCCTGATAAGGACCAGGAGAGGGAATGGGAAGGCTTTACTGTGGCTCTGTCGGCCAGTGAGGTTTAATTACAGACCGCAGCAGTGAAAGGGAAGGCTAAAGGTCAGAGGGCAGGAGACCTCCAATACGTATGTAATGGTTCCTGATCATAAAGACCATGTATTATCAAAATGCTGGCAGTTAGAGGCCGTGTCAACCAGAGTTGTTCAGGATCGCCTGGAAAAGTAGAGACTGCCTTTTATAGAGTATTCAGCATTTGTGTGCTTTTTTAGCACCATTAGCTGTTTATTGTTGGTTTCACTCCCTGCAGAGCAAACAAGATAAGAGTGGAGCATTGTGGATGTTTGAAACAAAAGTTGGGTATATAATGCAGCCTCAAGCATTCAATAAAAAATATGCAAAGAAAATAGATGAATAACTAATAAACTAATAAAAAAAAATAATTGAAAAAGTATAAAAGGGACAATTGTCTGACATCGTATTAGTTGAGGTTAGAAATAACAGCAGAATTATCCCAGTTGATGACTAGTCACTGCATACGCAGCATGCTTGGGTAAATACATTTAAAGGTATTTATGCTCGTGAAAACACATCCGTCTTGTTTGGAAAAAGGATAATATAGTTTTCCTAAGTAACGCAGAGGTCTCAAAAACCTTGTTTGAGTGGTTTTGACGGACTGTAATTGTCATGTGGGTAAATGGTTCGGAAACCCCTTCAACATTCTTGCTGCTTGCTGCGAATGTTTAGTAAGTAAATACAAATAAACAAAACCCTTGACTGACTGAACAACAAGCCACTGGATGACAGTGAAGTATTCCAATTTACGAACCGAACAATTAAAGCAATTATATGAGTTGATGTGTCCTTAGAGGACGTCATCTTCTCTCCAGCCGCTCGGTAGCTTGAAGCACCGGAGAAGGTCTGATGCCGCCATTGATTTCACACTGGGATTTTTTTTTTGTTCTTCTCTGCCAAACACGAAGAAATTTGGGTCAGCCTCAATCGTGGAGGCAGGCGGGAACATGAGATTCTGTTTGGTGTGACACAATTATTGACGTGCAATGTAACACCTGTAATGTAACACCTGGTTTGTATAACACCATTATATGACCTCTTCTGTTCACCGGTGGGGTGAAACGTTTGGCAGAGGTTGTTAATTCGTGGGGGCTTTAGATGACAATAGGCAGCCATTTGAGTATGGCAGCTTTATTAGAGAGTTTAATTAATAACATGAAATGACTTGGTGGTTGACACGGTCTAGGAAATCCCAATTGGTTCCTTACCAGAGAGGTCCCTGCCAACGCCGAGCGCCAGGCCATCTTTGATCCACAGGACGATGCCATGGTAACCGGGGATGGTGCACGGTAACGTCACGGGCTGGCCTGCCACCACCACCAGGTCCTGTGGCTGCTGGACAAACATGGCCTCCGCCCCTGGAGAACAAAAGCAGAAGAGAAAAAAGGTGAGACGATGTGTGACGAAGTGAAAAATGAAGGGAAGAGCACCACATTGCAGATTCCACCAATTTCCCTAAAAACCTCTCGTTGAACTCGAGTTGAAAGAATTTTTAAGGATAAAGAAATGTTCTATTCATGATATGCAGACGAGATACTGTACACCCATGAGAGGTGTCAGCGCAACACCAGGACTAAAGCACAGGCCAGGAGACAGCCGGCGAAGCTCACATTGGTTCATCTATAAAGGATGTCATTATACAGATGTGCTGGGCCGGTACACACCACAGCAGATAACACGATCTTGTCTGCCAACAGTGCTCCAGTGGCATACATTAACTCAAGCTCACACCCATGTATTCCAGCTGTGCGCAACCGCTATTAGCTGCACTCCTCTGCCGCGTGTTCAGGCGGAAAGTGGTGTGCAGTGAACTCCATTAGAGGCAGAGGGCGTGTTAATGGGCACCGGTACAGTGAAGGCAGGAGGAGGGGGGGTCGAGACAAGCTGCCTATCAACTACAGCCTGCATCCACACACACACACACACACACACACACACACACACACACACACACACACACACACACACACACACACACACACACACACACACACACACACACACACACACACACACACACACACACACGCACACGCACACACGAACACACGC
>CAAKHC010002477.1:28862-41386 GCA_901007825.1 Macroramphosus scolopax
AAAAGAGGAGAGGGGGGGGGGGGGGGGGGGGGGGGGGTAATGAAAGGTTTGCCAAAAACTGTGTGGGAAAAAGGCCTGAAATCTAAATGAAAAACCACAATCCTACATTTAGGGGTTGGGGTTCAGGGTGAGTTCTCTTTGGGTTTCCTAACAGACCCAGCTGTTCACATTTGGCTTAAATTGAAATGATTTGTCGTTATTCAAGTGCTGCTACACAGTTCCAACTGATACTATAAAGCATTCTCATTGCACAAAAAAATAATGCATATATTTCATAAATAAATCAAAATTACATATACAAGATTTCTACATCCAGTTCGGTATTATAATAAAGAACCACGACCCCAAACCCCCACCCTCACTGCAAGCCAGACCAGTCGGGGTCTTTCGGGGTCGTTCTTATTGGTCATGGTTGGGGAATCGGCGAGTGAACAGAGACAGCGTAGTCTTCAGTGGATCACAGGAGTGGTTTGATGCCAAGGCTCAGGTAACTCTCATCTCAGGTTAGTGTCTTTCAGCGCTCCTGGCCTCCCCCGGGGCACTTCGCCACATCCAACTCACAATCCTGGTTACCAGACTGTGAAGCCTCAAGAAAGCCCTTTTCAAGACTGCTCTTCCCCTTTTTTAAACACCTCTTGAACTTTACTTTGCCGACAGCATGGCCCTGGGCCATAATTCTGCTCCCAACAGTAGGAGAGCTTTGAACCCCCACACTGTTCCCATCACTACCTCCAAATCCCCATCCAACATTGTCTCGAACTGTTTAAAATATTTCAAATTTCATATTAGCATTACTCTTTTGCTTGTTCATCTTCAGTCCGGTTAAAACGATGTGCATCTAATTATTATTTAAAAAAAAAAATCAGCAGGGGGCTTTTATTTTTCCCAACTTCGCCTGCTCAACACTGAATTCAATAGTGCTATTGGAGTAATGACTCTGACAAGCTTTCAAAACAAGGTGCTTCTACAAGTGAGTACAAAGGAAGTGAAGCAGATGCAAAGTAGAGGTCCAACACAAGAGTTTGCACACCGCCCCCCCCTGCCTCAACAAGTGATGATGAACTGAATATTTTCCTTCACATTTCCTCATTAACACAGGAGAAGAAAGACAAAACCTCTTCCTCATATTTAACTCTACAAGGAAGAGAGAGATCTAACAATATTCCATTTAAACCTGTTCATCATCCTCAGTAGTTCCCAATAGCGACTACCCTCTGGTTTTCAGAGCTTCATGTACCACTCCTTTGCAAAAATTGTGCAAGGCTGACACATGAACACTGACCCACACGCATGCAAACACTGTCAGGTGCACACATTAACGTAGATGCACATGAATATGGACACAAATGGAGATAATGTAGTGCGACTGAAGGTCAGGTTAGGGGATATTAGAGTGGCTGCCCTGCACTGACAGTCTGACCTTTACTAAAAAAAAAGTCCTCACAGTGTGACTTCTCTCCTGTCGCCATCCAGCATCTCCCTGGCAATGTTTTACCTACACTGCCCATGAGCTTCAGACTGTATACATATACGCTCCTCTGATATATGACCTAACAGTCAGTCTCAAGGCTTTACAAAGTCAGCAACATTCATCACTTAGAACTCCCACCTAGTGTTTCTTGAAGGATAAGAAAAGTATCTCCATTGGAACAGGGATTTTTGAAGAGCAAAAAAAAAAATACGATAGCTAAATCTTCTGCTCACAGGTGCCTGCTGCGTGACAAGGGCTATAAGTGGACGGTGACATGGGAAGGTGAGCCTGCAAGTACATCGCAGCCCGTTTGCTGCAATCAGGTGGAGAGAGTTGGACTGGCAATGTGAAATGATGTCCCTACAGATTCTGCTATACTGCTGTAAAACGTGCAAGTGTGTGTGTGTAAGTGTGTGTGTGTGTGTGTGTTACCCATCAAGTGTGAATGAAGAGAAGTGCTATGCCTTTCGGGCAGTTTTAGACTCACAGTATGACAACTCTCTTCAGACTGCAGAGGCGCAATTAATATGTCACAACCCGAAGCTTCAGTCCTGAGCTTCTTCAGACTCTGACTCCGTGTGTCAATTTCTCTCTCTGTGTCTCTCTCTGAGAAGCGCTGCCTTTTTCACAGCTTTTTTTTTTTTTTTTTCCACCGCTGCCACGTATCCACATCACAAATGACTCAATACAGGTTGACAATAAAAAAAAAGAGGAGACCTGCGATTGGTTGCAGACTGTTAAAGAACACCTATGTAGTTTGATACCTAACTTTTGGTTGTGTTCACTGTGTTGTGAACACCTCGTGTTACTCAAATACAGATGATGAAGTGGGGAAAAAACAATACATTTCTGTTCCCAGCAATCTGTTACTGACTCGCAAATTGCCTCTGTCAAAGCCTCGATAAATAACAAACAACAATTCATAATATGTGTCTGATAGAAATATTCTTCTGTGCTGTTTGTGAGGATTCTGACTGAAATTAATAGCGCGGATTAGCATATACATCCCTTGTAGTGACACAATTATTACCACTTTGTTCTTTTATACCCACAATTAACCTTGGCTGAAATACTGCTGAATATGAAAAATAGGTTTCATGTCCTGACCTGTGTCCCGGAGTTAACCCGTAGTAAAAATACCTTCAAATACATTACGGGGACAGAACGGTATGCATAATACCTCCACATTAATTCGCAGGAGCATAATTTTGTGAATAATTATTTCTGGTATCCCTGCATCTCAGACAGGATAATATAAGCGGGAGGGATGGCAGGAAGGAAATATACTAGAATGAAAAGGGTTGAGGCCATTGGAAAACTGCTCAGTGGAGGGGAGGAAAACAATTAAAAGCAACAATCTGAAATTATAATTTCAGGCTCTAAAATACATTTGTGCCCAAGAGAATTCATCCAAGCAGGGACAACATAATGCATACCTCTCAGGAGGAAGGGGAGAGTCGCCCATTGTGTAGAGAGTGTTATCATCCAGTCTTTAGCCAGCTACAGATGTACTTATTGATCAATGTTAAGCCCTTAAGTCTCTGTGCGCACGTACACACAGACACTTAACGCATGTGTGTGGCGTCACCGATTCGGAGGGTTGTTTGTTTTGCATCATGGCAGGCAGAGACAAACCTCGAGAGGTGGAAATAAGTTGTGTGCCCATGTGAATCTAATCAGTGCACAGAGAACCTGAGCCCAGAGTTTCTTACTAGATGCAAGTGTTTTTAAGTAACCGATGCTAACTTATGATTCTGTCTAAATATGCAAAAGCCACTGAGCGTGCATATGAACAGGAAGGGCTGATGTGAGGTTCACTAATATTTTCCAGTCCAAGAGAGATTACATATTATAATTCTGCTATGCTAAAGGGTGTTTTTATATTAATTCTCATATTAAAGTTGGCTCTGGGAGATAGAAATGGATTATTAGCATTTCTCATCTATATGAGACGCTATCAAACAGTGATGCAGATATTATTCTGGAATTTTTCAGCAGTACTTTCAGTATATCTGCCAGTTGCCTCATCTGTGGGAAGCATGAATTAGAACTTTGTCTTACATAATGTGACGTTTCGTCTGCAGGCGTTGGAAACACACACGTATAGATTACGTCTTCTCGTTGGTCGCTCTGTATTCACCCTTTTCTCAATCCCAAAGCAGGTTATTCATCATCTGGATAAATTGTTCGCCTCTGTCTCGCCATCATGGTGGAGGGTAGTTTTGTGATCTCCAGGATCAAGGGGTTTAAAAAATCCTCCATATCATCTAGTGACCCTCGCTTCATGCTGCAACGCTGCTAATGAGCCCTCAGCAAATTGGCTTTTTTTTCTTGTCTGTGCCAATTGAGCTGTGACCCGACTAAGGCCTTGCAAATCAAAGACAACTTGAGTCTACTCATTATTTACTAGACAGCTAGCTGGGAAACATGATTAAAGTGAAGCAAATAAATTAGAAAGGAGAAGAGGAGAAGCTGCGTCTTTGAGACATGTGGACCGATTTTATGAAATGCTGGCTTTGCACTTCAAAAATAGCTGAAGGTCATAGCTGCCAATTGCACACAAAAATCAAAATCAAAAGCTTTGCCCTTAGAACAGCAAAACATCCATTAACGTATTCTTGCAATTAATTATGCAAACAAACTGTATGTGAAGTTGCAGTGAACTTGAAGGAGTAAAAAAAAAAAAAGTTGTTCCAGTCTGTCCGTGAGGTTGATGGAGAAGTGACGGAGCTGTGACCATCAATCACTGTGCGTGCATGTCCAATCCTCAAAGAGTCACTTTGTCTGGATGTCATCACAGTATTTCACATTGCTAGAGAACATTCAGAAGGTCATTTCACTCTGAATGGTTCTCACGTGTGGACAAGTCATTCCCTTATCAAAAGGTTGAGCAATATAAAGAAATAATGAATCAACCAAGTTTATCCGGACGTACAAGGAATTTGGCTCTAGTTTCCTGTTACTATAAATGTATCCTAATACTAATGTAAAGGAGGGTACACATTAAGAGGGCATAGAGCTAGAACAGGAACAGCTGTCTTGAACAGACAGGCAACATCAATATATTATATATAGTCTGCTGTCTGTGAGAAAACAAAGACCAAACAAAGCGCCTGATATTAATAAATTCAATGAAGGTATAGTCTCCATTTAGAAATGTCCCTGATGAGCAAAATCATCTACGAGCTCAGTCTTAATGCATTGCTGGAAGAAGGAATCTGACTGTGTCTTATCAAAGCTCTATTGCACAAGCATATGTTGGCACAACAACACATACATGCAAGACACAATTTAGCCATTAGAAGGAAGCGTTTAGATGTCCAGGCAACATGTCCTAGAGGATGAGATGGAACAAGCCTCGTGGGATCCAAAGGGAGAGAGTGAGAAACTGAATCTAGCTTGTCCCCAACAATGTGGAGAGAGAGAGGGCTTAAGTACTACGTGGCGATTTCATTAAAGCAGCAATTAAAGTCAGTACAACACTGGTATACCACAGTGGGACACTTGAGTCATCGCACACATGCACGTCCATGCTATACATACATTGCAGTGATCGTCCAGTGGACCTGAACAATATGCAATGGGGCAAATCCCATCCACTATGATTAATAAGAACTCGCCTTTCCCCCCATCGCCTGCAGGTGGAGGATACAATATGTATTCTACACCCGCTTTCCTTACACTCACAGGGGCCATCCGTCATTTTCCCTTAATGTGTTTAGTTGCATCAAGGACAAGGGATTTTGAATGAAATCATAAAGGACACTTAGATTGCCTTTACATGGAAGAGGAGATCCCATATATCACACCCCATTGTGGGTTCATTTACGGGAAATGGCTTGTGCCTTATGGTATAATAAATGGCTGATATCACCCTGCATTTCTTTGTCTCTCGTAACTATATAAAATGTAGGAAGATGGTAGCAGGCAGTAATGGTGTGACTATGTTATGTTACTAAGGGGGACGCATTTCATAGAAAACATATTCATTGCTCCCCTAATCATAAACAAAACATAGGTCTTTTGTGTCCTACTCCGGGAATTCATAATCCTCACTAAATGCAAGGGGAAAATACTCCACAATGTGACTCTGCTTAGTGTCGGTTTCAGTTGAGCAATTGACTCGCTTTCCGTCAGCCAGCTTTCCATTCTTTCCAGTCAACTGATCTCTAAACCAATGGTTAGCCTCTGCATACAGGGACTGCACCAGTCGTCCCAGGAAGGGATTGAGAGGATGGGAAGACAGCAGAAAAAAGGAAAAGAAAAGTGAGTGAGAGAGAGATAAACTCATCTCTGATCTTTAGTGACAATTTGACTTGGCATTTTGTCAGGAGAACTCCATACTGATGAAAGAGTGCATAAATAAAGGATGCAGAGAGGATGTCAGCCAGCTACAGAAGAGTGGAAGAGACAGAACGGGAGAGAAGGGAGGAGAGACAGAGAGGGAGAGTGAACTGTTTGGACACCTCTGGCTAGATTCCCTTGCCCATTACAAAGTCTGGATCTGACTTCACATGCCATTAGAGACAGTGTAAATCAGCAATTAGGTACACAAATGAAGAAATGTCAGCTATTACCTGGAGCACAACAGGCCGACAGACCCTGCCACGGAGCATTTCAGCACAGCCAGGATCCTTCAACTTACAGCCAGCCACCCACACACACACACATTCCCGCATTTCCAGCATGCACACACCCACACCCACACGGTCTCCTCTCATAGTTCAAATCAACAGTTCTTGACTGGTTTTGGCAAGAGGTTGGCACTGAGCTCGTTGGCTCAATTAGACACATTGTTGTAGTTTACAGTAAATATGACAACTGCTTCCTGTGTAGCTGCCACAATCTATTCTCTCATGTGAGGCTCTCAAAAAGCCCAGAGACAAAGCAAGAACAAGAGGGATCTGAGAATTATAAACAAGGTCTTATTCCAGTAATGTCAACTAAATAAGATTGAGAGGTATTTGGCTTTGTGCCCAGATCCTTATCTGTGTTGATGAAAGTAAAGGCCTGACATGTTTGGCTCCCTGAATGTTGGGCTTATATTTTGCCATTTAAAAAATGTACCTGACTTCTAATCTCTCTATCTGCAGAGGTAATGTTTTTTTTCCCTTGTGGCAATAGTTTCCATCCAAAGAAACAAACAATCCCTATTTTCCATCAGGCTGGAGCTCATCCTCGCATGTACCAGGTGAAAGAAAAATAAACCTTCACAAACACTGAGGAGACAACATAGATTCATGACTCGCTGCCAACTCCAGACTATGTTACAAAGCAGCTGCAAAATATATAATAATAATTATGTAATATTAACCTAAAAATAATACTCTGCCCTGCACTTTGAATTCAAAAAAGAGGACCAATCACATGCTGCCTTTTTGTCATGTGACCTCAGTGCTCAGCGATTGTGGAAAAAAAGGAAATAATGAACAAAAATTCACAAGTTTATAAGGAATCTATACATGAAAGGACCACAAGTACCACAGTACCAAGCAAGTCCAGTCCTTTTAAAATTGTTTAAATCTATTTGAGGAGTTTATTTTCCCTGTTAGCTAACACGCTAGCTTTTAGCTAGCCAACACTAGCTTGTTGTAGTCTGGCAGCTAATGCTAGCATTAAGTTAAGACAATATATGTCCCAGAAAAACATTAAATTTATATTTGGCAAGAAGACATTTAAAAAATTGATAGGGTTTTTATTTAGTACATTTAGTTCATCTGTCATTTTCAGGGAATAAACAAATTTGATCCTCTTATCATTTTGGGGTTGTGGAGCGCAAAAACTTTGAAGCTCAACATGTCAAAACTGCTCAGATCTAACTTTATAATTCCGATGGGACGACTTCCCAGGAACTATCACCTCCGTGACTTCCTTTAAGTCTTTTTTTTGTTTCCAGGCTGGGCTTAATATCGGGAGACAGAACAGAGTAGTGAGAAGAATTGCAGTGTTGAAATAGCAGGCCACTTTGCTGCACTGTCAACAGAGTTGTCCTAATTATGCAGCCACCCAAACAGAAGCCCTTCTAATCTGCAGGCACTACGGCCTGTCAGATATTCTGCTAAAATCAGGAGCGAACACACACACACATGCCATGAAGAAACAACTTCTGCAGACTCACCTTGTGCCCCGAGCCAGCCAAGGCATAACTTTACAGCATTGAGAGGAATTTACGCGAGTGTGATGTGATCAAACACGAGCACTCGTTGCCCTAGATTTACTCCACGTCCAAGTGTTGGCCCGCCGCTGTGAAGGATAGGGTGCTGTGACTTAGGGAGACGGAAGCGTTAGACTTCATCTTGGACCACTACCCTCCAGGGATGTGCTTACTGTAATGCAAGTTATTAAAGCAAACAGCTGCATTAGCCACGGGGAACCTTTTTATGTGAGTGTACGCTCCACATGTCTGGGTGTGAGGATTGTACAGCACTGATATAAACATTCGGTGTTGATCTAGGCAGATATTACACGCAATTGAATATTCCAGGGTTTTCCGTGACCTCTTTCGCTGTGTTCAACAATAAGTTCCGAAGCCTACAGAGCCTCCTCGTTACCAGGATGATTTGCCTAGTAATTATACATATTCACTGTTTTCTGAGCTAGAGCTAAATATCATTATACACCTCATGCATCCTCCTCCTAGCGAGGTAACACATTATAATGAATGCTTTGTTACTCCCTTTCCAACAACTGCAATACACACCCTTACACACACAAAACACAAAGCACGATCACAGTCGCTGGTGCAGGCAGGCCTTTTTATTGAATGGTAGTATACAAGGTGTTATATCTGCGGCGTACTGCTCATGTTTTTCTTTATCTCATGTCATTAGTTAATTGTTTCCTGTTTTATTTTGAAAGAGTCAACTCCCCTCTTGCTTCAGATTATAGACACAATACCGATAGGCGCCATAAGAGTTCATCAAAAATGAAGCCGAATGATCCTGCACGCCCCCTGGTGGCTGGTTTATAGGTCATAAATACTGTCCCATACATGGACCCCGGCCAAACTGTACACGTTACCATTGAGTTGTTCAAAAAACTTGATACTGTGGCTCCATTCCTCGAACACAACTGCACAGACTCTGGTTTCAGACCGCCTCACCAGTGCAATATGGCAGCGTCAATACACGGGATGATTTGGCTTCATTTTCGTAAAGTGGGAGAAAGTGGAGGCGTGCTGTCCATGATATACATAGTCTTTGTTTCAGATCCTTCACTTACTGACCCTGTGTGTTTTCATATTCGGCCTCCTTGTCGGCACATCTCCAAAAATGGAATAAAAAAATCTCTGCTGTTCCGGTGCTTTGCATTGTGGGACATGGTAGGCAAGGTACACTGATCACGTGCATACTGTTTCTGAATCAATATTACATTCAGGTATTTTTCACTTCCTGCAGAGTTTGCTTTTGTTTGCATACTGCTATTGTATGTATGTAACTGTGTGGTATATTAAAGTACTACTAGTATAATAGGTGTTGTGAAAACTGCCTGCGTGGTCTCCTGTCTTAGTGCCAGCTTGTCTTTGTACCCTGTATTAAGTGGTTCACCCTTTTCCTTGTGCTTTGGCTTTTTTTTTTGTTTGATCTCTCGACTTTGCCTTTAACTTCTCTTCGTGATTTGTCTACTTACTTTGTGTACTCCAGTTAAAAGGAGGGGTGAGAGTAACAAACTGAATTAGACTTATCCAGGATAAATCAGAATTGCCTCTCAAGTTTCGAGGGCCTCCAGTACGTTGATAAACTCCCCCATATTTCTCAGCCTCCTGTGTATGTGTGCGTTCACCCTTGTGTCTCCTAGTGTATTATTACTGGCTGAGGCGACATGAATAGAGCGCTGACTGTCTGAGGTCTGCAGCTTCTGTCTGCCCCTTACATCGTAGATGCTTCCCATTTAGATAACAACAAGCTGGAAGGGCTTGAAGATGCTGGAGATACTTGGAAGGATGAGGGCAGACGACAGCCATGCTGCTGAAGGCAGAATTCATGCATAGTGATGCATTTTTCAGGCCAAGCCTGGCAGCAAGTTTTCAATGAAGCTTCCAAAAGCATGACAGGCGTGGCATACAAAAAAGGCCAGCACCATCTCTCAGTTGGAAGAGGAGGAGATGTCTTTTGAGGCCTATTAAGAAAGGTGTGGTGTGATTTCTTAAAAAGCCAAACCACATTTCTAAGCAGGGTTTATATTCTTGCTGCATCTCTCTTTCCCACTCTCCCGTTCACATACAAAAAAGCTAATGCCTGAACTACTTTTTCACTTGCCAGATATTGTTTGTCTTCGACCCCCGTGCTTATAGTATGAGGGGCCATCTGAGATACTCTGCAGTAGAAATGTAAGCTGCTGGGTCTACAGTGGTGTGTGGGAAGGTTTAATGTGACAGAGCTTCCCAAACGGACCACAAAACCATCATCTTTAGCCCTGGCAGCAATAAACACACACAAAGGGGGTTTGTAAGATGAGCTAACTGGCTTGCTGCTGTCTACTACAAACCCCTCACTACTAAAACAGGGCTTTGTATGCTAATGAAACTCAGCGGATAAGCAGTGGCAGGCAGGAGAAAAAATGTGCAGGGCATTAAATCATGCCACGTCTAGCATTAAAGAATAATAATAATGGAGAACATTGAGACATCTCTGGTTAATGATGTGTCTTTTATGACACATCACTATTGAAAAGAGTCTGACACTAATGTCTACCCCGTGGCAAAAGAGAGCAGGAACATTAGAGACAGCCGCCGCTGTTCATTTATTTACATAAGAAAAATAAGAATGCATTGTCAGAATATATATACAGTAATAATTTCAAAATCAAATTTAGTCCCTTTATGAGACTCGGGAGTAGATATATCTACAATAATATGAGAATTTACACACATTCAGGGGTGTCATTTCTTATTTTTATATATGTTTTGAAAATGGTTTCGGAGGGAAGAAGAGATGGAGCGCTTATCAAGTTGGCTGAAAGGAGGAGAGGGCTTATATTGCAGCAGTTTCTCTTCAATGCACCCATGGCCTGATTGTAGCAGTTTAGTGTGAGGAGACTCATGCCTCAGGTGCCACCCTGTCACAGTTGGGCTCAGATGGATCTAAACCACCATTTGCACTGTTGGCAGCACTTTGCTTCCATATGCTGTCAAGTGGGCAGGCAATGTGGGATGATCAGCTGGCCGTGCGGAGTGGGTCAGGGGGACAGTGCCATCTAGGGAATTGCAGTTTCTTTGTTGCGGATGGAATTGAGACTATCCTGGCAACTTACTGAAGCCCATATTGAACGAATGTGGGGCAAAAGTGTGGAGAGGCACTGTGACAGTTCCAGGAATTTCTGACTGGGTTGGATCTGGGGTGACAAAGAAGAGGTGGCCTAAATGTGTCCTCATATGCATTAAGATTCTACTAATAAATAAAATAGACTGCATGCATAGACGTAACAGTTGATGGGAAGATTTATAAAAACATTTTAAAATTTGTTACCAATGACAAATATATAGGACCCTTTTTAGGGTTAACCCTCTTAGAGGGTTAATAATTAAAACATCCTCCTCAACATTAAACTCAAAATGTTTAATCTGAATGATGTAGTACAGTACACCACACATGATGGCATATAATGACAGAGACATGAGCCCTATATATCACCCAGACAAATGACTAAATCTGACAGCCATCAGTCATCAATAGTCTGTAATTGTATTTATATGAATCAGCATGAGAAGGTTTCATATGAATTATTATTGAGATTGATGATGATAATGGTAATTATGAACCAATGTGTTTCATGATTTGGGGAAGATATGAAGGCATATGACTGGTGCCGCTCGTAACCAGACTGTCTCATCATGACATCACAGCTTCAGTCTGCCCCTCTAACATTATCTGCAGACAGGATACGTGTGTTGTTGCGGAGATTGAAATTCAGTTTGATTTATGATCCGCCAAAAGCAAAAGAACTCTTCCCTTTTAAGGCAACGTGGTACAGACCAGGCATACAAAATTTAAGTGGACACATCTTCAGACCTGCATGATGTCCAGGTAGAAAGAGATATCGACTTCCGTTTTACTCTGATTAACAAGAGTTTGTTAACCTCGAGCATTCCTCACTCACCAGCAGCTATTCAGTACCAGAGATTCCTGCAATAGACACATGAACATACATGTAAGTATGTACTTGATCTATCTCTATCCTTCTTTCATTGCTCCGTCTCCTCCTACATTCTCCAGCAGTGCATCCTGACACTGAGGTCATCAAACAGCCAGAGTATTGAGTATTCTATTTCGGTTTCCCATCTCCTTCTCCCCTACGTATATTTTAATGCATGACCGAAATTCCCAGGGTTCCACTTGTCCGACCCCAGTCCGACACCTGGGATGAGCAAGGAACTGCCCATAGATCTCTACATGCCATAAAGCTTCATCAAACGTGTGCGGGGGGTAATGGGATACTGTCTTCCTTTGGCAAAGGCTGCGTGGAGAGATGTTAGAGAGCATCGTTAAAAGCACATGATTGTGCTCATAAGAAAGAGGGGGTCAGGCGGCATTCAGGAAAGGGCAAGCTTTTATAAACTCAACCTGTGGCTGCAAGTGAAAGCAATCAACGTCTTTTCTTTGTCCAAAGCTCTCAGAATTCCTCTGTGTTTTTCCCTCAGGGTGTCCTTCTGAAGTTACAAGTTTATTAATTTGTTCTCTGTGGCTTTTACGTTTTCTCTCTGAACACGCTTGTCATCACACAGCAATGCCGCTGATTCATTTTAAAATTGCAATGTTAATGGGGGGCCAAGGGTGACAAATAACACCATAGGAAAATTATAGTGTTTGCCATATTCTGGATTCGATTGCTGCCTGAATGGATATTTTTAACATTCACTGTGGAAGGTTGGTCGTGGCTATTAACCTGTGGGAGGCTTAACAATTCAAAAGCCTGGCCAAGATACACACCTCCTGTCCAGCTGCCCTTCATCATCCAGTCAAGCTGGAACAACCAAAATTACGCGCTGTCGCAGTGTAAAAATCCAATACAGGTTCAGGTCAGGCTGGATCAGGCATGCTGACCATGGTAACCA
>CAAKHC010002477.1:43290-78095 GCA_901007825.1 Macroramphosus scolopax
CGTTTTACAAATGATTAAAAGCACACAAACTTGCTCTTGGATAAGAGACAGCATGTACAGTATATAGATTATCACATTTATCATATTCACTGTCTGTAATATTAAGTTAAGTTACAGCCAGGCCACAGAACAGGTCCCAGGAGGGGAAAAAAAAACTTGTTGGAGATACTCTTTAATGTCACCTGCCTTAAACATCAGAATTTTAGCTAACATCTTCACTTGTTAATTTATTATTATTTATTATTTATTATTATTGATTTAATAATCAAGTCTTAATGTTTTTCTCAGATGATTTTATTTCTCTGTATGTGTCGTTTTTAATGAAGCAGGATTATTTCACTGCCTGATGAGTTTGATTAATGTTAACGTGAGTTAACTCAGCTAGCTTGGAGGCTACACGGCTAGTTTGGAAAACTAGCTGTGTTGTTATTGTGCATGCAACCTGTGGCGAGTCTGGCGACTTTTGTAGATGAATAAAAAGTAATGAGATTCCTGAGTCTTGATTTATAGCTCACCTGTAATTTTCTTCTTTTTAAAAAAGTCTCTGACATCGCGTTGTCCAGCCGCTCGTTTCATGCTGACATTGCAGTGCAATTACTCCTCAAGATGTCGCTCTCGCTGCATGCCGCTCCCTCTGGCATCAGGCGTCAACCAATTGAAAATAATAATCATGTTGCGTCATTGCATGTTTGTGTGCGCAGTTGTGCCCTCAGATTTTATTATTTATTTTACTCAACCAAAATAATATCATATAAGAGGGGGAGGGCAGTTTTACTGGGGGGATGATTTTGAGCGTTTTTATTTCAGGGGGGATGATTTTGAGCGTTTTTATTTCAGGGGGGATGCCATCCCCCCTCATCCCCCCTCAACTCGACTACTGGCGGTAGGAGATATTGACACCCTTAACATAATCCTGAGTATTTAAGTTATACTATGTGGACGAAGTGGTAGAAACTACTCTTTTTACCTTGTTCGGGGTCTTGAAAGAAGAACCGGTCCTGCTGCCGCTTGCTTTTTCCTGCTATAAATGATTTCTATTTGTGTTCCTCTTCCAGAGATCTGACTCTAAATTCCCCTTCACTTGTAGGTAGGCCTAATTTGACACCTGCCTCATCATTTGCAATTAGGCATTATGGAATGTAATTGGCCATCTGCCTCTGCCATCTTGTGTTCCTGGAGAGGGGCCATGTTTGTCCCCTGCTGTTTAGAGAGACCATACACTTGTAGATGCCGGGTGCTTTTCAACGTGACCCCCTGATTCTTTTAGCTTAATGAAGAGGAATGCAGAAGTACCTGGAAACCATCATTCAATATCTAATTAATGGAGGACATACGGTATAGAAATAGCACGTTTTCTATAGCTTAGCACACTTAGCATTATCAAGGGAAACCCTTCCAAAGACACTTAGCATTATCAAGGGAAACCCTTCCAAAGACCTCTGGATTATTTCACTATGTTCGGGCTGTAGGAGGTTAAGTGTAGAGGATATGATGTATCCAGTACAGGACAAGTGAGTGTACTTTTACTTAAGATCCAGCCAGGGTGAACAGGGGTGGCTGTGAATATCTGACAAAATCACGTAGAGTTCAAAAAAAGTAAGATTTATAGGGACAGATACGTACTGTCTCCTCAATTATGCTCCCCTCATGTGAAGTCAAAACCCTTGGCAGCTTCTGTAATTGCTCTGTTCTTCCTGTCAGTCACAGTTAACTTTCTCCACAGCTCTTCTCACTCTTAGCCCCACCTGTGCCCCGTCGTCTGCTCGATGTGATGACAAGCGCCACGTTTCTGATGACAGGTAAGAAAATCCTCAGTGACAGTGGCTTTCATTCCTTCATCTCTGTCAGTCACAGTGCCCGGCCACTGGGAACAAGTGTTTCCTCTTAGCTTGTTGTGTCTGTATTGTATGCGTGCGGTTCCCAGACACTAGGTAGCATTGGAAAAAAGGAGCGCCCAGAAGCTGCTGTGCAATACGCAAATGACTGCATGCTGCAATGATCAAAAGAGCCGTTGCCAGCAGGTTGTCTTTGGCTTGGGGCACATTTTTTTTCCTGCAGTTTAGCGCCACTGAAATCACCGCTCCACCTCTCTAAAATGGGTTATTAAAATACAAGGGCCACAGTACATGTGGGACTTCATTGTGTTTGCCTTAAGGCATACTTCATAAACAGTGGTTCAGGTGCTCCAAAATGCAGGATTGTTGTCTTGTTTTGCCACATTTTTCAAAAACAGAGATTTAAAAGTTCTTCCAAATGTTGGGAACGAGGCTCGAACAACAACTCAGGTTTGTTTTAAATCACCTTAATTCAGAATGTCGCACACACATTCGGAAAAGGGTGTCCGTGTTCATTTTGCTTGCCTCCAGAGAGATACGATGCACCTGTACGCCTCACAACACCCCCCGATTGATTGACTTGAGGCTCTGTCTCTTGTTGTTTTACGTCAAAATGGAATTTCAAAGGTGTACAGTGTATCTGAATTGAACAGTATTAGTATCTGCAGTATCCTTACTTGTAAAGAAATCACTGGTATCACGCAGTACGAGTTAAAAAACCTCTGGCCTGCAGGAATCCAAGGCCACTCATCTAATACTTTTATAAAACTTCAACCCACACTCTGTTTGTGTGGTAAATAGATAAAAAAGATCAAGAGATAGGAATATATATTCCTTTCAGCTTTCAGAACCCGGAGAGCCAGAGGTGTTTTTCCACATTGTTTAATTTACATAAGTTATTGATTCTGCTTTTAGCATTTTAGACATTGTTCTGGTATGATTCTTATGTAACTTTCGTTCCAAAGCAACAGCAAGAGGGGGAGAGATTCAGAGAGATTCAGAGAGTCAGATGAAATCAGACAGCCAGGAAGAGGTAGAATGTATTATCTGAGAAAAATGACGTATCCGTAAGACTTTAAACTTTTTCTTGCACACTTCTTTTTTTTACGGCCAGGAGTGAATTCTGCACTTCTAATGCTACGGGGCACATGCAGGCCCAGATGAGTAGACCGAGCCGGGCTAGCCAGCAGACTTGGAATCGATTTGTTTCATTTTTCTAGGCTAGATCGAATCCATTCCTGTTGACATCAATACCGCCTGAGCAACTCAAGGGCAAACTGAATCAAAGAGAATAGTTTAAATAAGCTCAGTTTCTTCTGAGTAAGAAAGCTTGTAAAGTATAGGCAAGTTTTTTTTTTTAACATCCTTGTATGTTTAATAACCTTCAGAATTGTAGTTTCATCTTGAGGATGAATTGAGCCACAAGCCGGTTTGAACTTATTTTTGTGATCTTGCCTTTATTACACGAACCAGAGTTACACGAAGTAGATGGTACGCAGTATTGAACTTTTAAGACTGCATGGCACAGCTTTCGAAATGCACATTATGCACGATGGATGTGTATTTATGAAGTTGTTTGAGCATATACAGTATTTGATTTGGCTTTAGCTCGTTGCTCATTCCTGCTTCTCCCCGGTGCTCTCTCAATTTCTCCATTTACCTTTGGTCAATTCTGCCTCTTGTGCCGTCTAAGCGTTGAGCTCAATATTCCGATACATTACCGTCCCGCCCCGGCTGCTCGCCGTCTCCATGAATGCATGCGTGTCTGCAGTGTGGTACACTATACCCTGTCACAGAGGTGGGAGTCAGCTGGTTTCTGTGTCACTATGGCAAGAAATGACAGATGTGTTTCGGCAGTGGAGTGCCGGACCTGCCACACAGCATTAGGCTCACAGAGTCAAGAGAGGAGAGCGCAGGGTTTTCCCACTTAGGGAGTCCCATCATGGACATAAAGCAGGTTTGTCGACAGTGAGGATCGGGTGTCTGAGCAGGCCTGGGGGACCGCTGCAGAACAGGAGCGCCATAACTGACAACTTATAGGTCAGGATATTAGGGATGCACTGGTGGGTGTGTGGATGTGCAGGATTTCGAGGAACACTTGATGGGCTTCGCAGTATACAGTGAATTGAGATGATTAACCATAAATTAATGGCATGCGCTAACAGAAGCTGATCAAAGACAATCTCATTATTCTTCCATCATTCAATGAGGCTTTTTTTCAAAATCCAAATGAATCATTAATTCATCACAAGGAGGGCCATCCACACAAGGTTTGAGGAACTGACAGATTTGACAGGTATCCTGACGCATCTTTTCATGTTAATTTCTCATCTGCTACTCAGTCTGTCAGGAAAGTAATCAGGGAACCGCGAGGCAACCTATTGTTGATAAAAATCTCTCAGCTGATGATGGATCCCTCTTGAAAAATGCAGTGTGTTTGATCAATTATGGAATGGCATAATGGAAGAACCTTTGTTCTCATCGAGGCTCATGGTTAAATTAGTCATCTGACATCCCACACACTCCATAAAAGAGCTGGCTTGGAGTTATAATAAAAATAGCCTTTTGTCCCTTTTATCAGCTCACCTGTGTTGAGTTTGACTGTACTAAACAATGGCGATTAGCCCTGATTCCCCCGACCGCAGCACTTACTCAGCATAATGTCAAAAAGACATGACTTTGTGCATCATTATAAAAAATGGGTCTCCGATTACCATAAAATTGGTGAGTTATATAATAAGCACATTCACATATAATGAGTAGAAGGAGACCTTTACTCTGGACTGTGTGGTACACTTATACAATCTGCTTATCCTTAATTAACATATAGGATTTAATCCTGGAAAACTACTGATTGTCCATCCAGCGCAAAATATTACTATGCATTTGTTCATATGTTTGCATATCTGGTTCATATTCGCAAATTAGTCTTAATGAGGCCCAAATACATGTGTGTTAATATTAATGTGTTCAGTTTAAATGAGAACATTTTTTTTTTAGACTGAAATCAAAATGTTCTCATTTCCCTGCATCTAAAATGAGAACATTTTTTTTCTTACCCATCAAAAAAAAAAATCAGACCAAAAATCCAGAACAAACATAAAAGCAGGCAATGCTCCCTCCGTTATCCTCAACAAGGAGATTTGACATGTTGCACAGAGAGGTAGGTTAGCCGGCCGAGATGAAAACATGTCAGTGAAAGGGAGGCTTTGGGTCTTTTTTGAGTGAGTGATGCACCATTCTGTTGTGCTGCCTTAGTGCCCAGGCTTGACTCTATAAGTCTTTCTATAGTCTGGTTTCATCCATGAAGGATAGCGGACAAATCAAGCCTGGAGGAGCATTGTGAAGTGCAGCTGCTGTCAACATGTGGTCACGGCAGAGGTCAGGAGTCAGACACACTGGCTGAACAAAAAAAAAATGTTGGATTTAATACCATAACCAGACGTCTCTGTTTTCTCTGACTTGCATTAAGTGTTTGTATCCTTTCAATCAACTTTCAAAATCGCCAGATACACAGTTTCTCTCTATCTGAAACACGACACAAACATGGGAAAATCCATTCACTCATATACTCTCATTAATTGCGGATATGTTGTACTTGATGAAATTCCTTAATTAATTCCTTAAAAAACAACAAAACTGCTTTGACCTAAAGCCACTTCATATTTCACTGAACGGTTACAATCCACTTCACTGCCTCCCTTTAAGACACGGTATGCATCCATGGTGAAACGACAGTAAGCTATCATAAACAATAGAAATATCCGCTTAAGTGCCTGAATGATCACTATTAAGTGCCTGTGAGTATGACACAGTATGCTACGAGCCCGCCCAGTACTCTTATCCTTACTCACCCGGCTGTCGCCATGGCAATTGAGTTTCCTGATGAAAGCTGTCTACCAATGAGATGCCTACCTCACTGTAATCGGTCAGACAGCCTGTTTATGCTTACAGCGGAACATCTAGCCACTATGATGTCAGCCCGAGGCCTTAGTGTTTGCGCGTCTTCCCCACCACACATACGCGAGATCCTAACGAGAATGCACATGCTCAGCTATAGACCAAGAGTAGTTTTGACTTTATACCTCCAGCTAGGACCGAATTCAACACTTGATGTGGCAGTGCGGGTGAGACATTTCCCAGGCAAGGGTAGATTCAAACACCTTCCCCTGGCCTCTGGTCTGTGTCTGAGGCTAATAAGAGATGGGTGCAGTGAAGCTGTTTCACAATAAAACCTCTCCGGAGCCTCAGCCTTTTACTGCTCCCTAATTGGCTATAGGACCTTCTCACCTTTATTGGGTGTTTTGACAGTGTCGAAGCCCAAATACCAGCAGGTCTCAAGGTTTCTCATTCTGTTGTCGAGTCATATTTCATAATTGAATTGAAAACCAAAGACATTCCATCATACAGGTAGACACCATCTTGCAATGGGATCACACCGTCCATGATGATATGAGTAATCATCATGACAACATCTGTCCATAGAGAGACTTGAAACACCTGCCAGTGCCAATCTCAGTTTTATAGTATTTTATCTTCAAGATACAACATGCAAAATATGTTCCAACAGTTCCAACAGTGCTACAAGGGAATGGAATTATATGTGGATTAATGTAGATGACTCACAGATAACAGTGCACATTTGTTTTTAGTGAGACAAATATATTATGTTACTGACTCACTGCGCTCCAGCATGCATGCTAGAAAGGATAAGGCGAAACCCGCCTGAAGGTTTAGACTTCCACCTTCTAGCTGAGTTGTGCTCTCAAGCAATATGGCCCTGGGTAGCAGGAGAATTAAAAACAAGACCTGTCAATTTTCATCATTAGGCATCAGGTGTGTTGCCAGGTCAAGCCACCATGCTTGGCTGCTCTCCACCAACCTCCGAGCCTTTTAACCCTAATTGACAGTCTTATGTCAAGGTGGTGCTGCTCTCAGCAGACAGTCAGAGAGAGAGAGAGAGAGATAGAGAGAGGATGAGGAAACATTAGATGCTGTTTAGAGTAGCAACAGCAAAGATGTTTTGTGTATCCGTGTGGAATTTCAGACTTTCTCGAAAATAATGACCCTAAAATCACATCTCAGATAAAACCCCAATAGAATAAAGGCATGAATGCAATTCTAGCTGAGCAAGGTTGAACATTTAAAACTTTCTCATACCGCTTATCATGCTGATTATTTGGGACAATGGACCCGATTTCATTGTCTGTGACTTCTGAGTCCGTGAATGCCTTTATCTCCTAAACACTGCTGCTCAATTACCGCTGAACAAGTTGACTCATAAGCTCCATCCCTACTGCTCCCTTCTCCTCTCTCCTCCCCGCCGCTTCATCCTGCACTGAGTGAGCCATGCTAATCGGTGGGGAGAGGCGACTAAAGCTTCTGCTAATCCATTCTGGAATTACGGGGGAGAACAAATTAAGAAACTTCAACTCATTATCTGAGCTTTAATTCGCCGCCCCTCCTGGAGTAATCCCTTAACTCAGCCTCTCCAGTTAATTATACTGTGGCCCTGGATGAGAGGCCCTTCATTGTGTTTATGTTGTTGTTTTGCTGTTTTTAAGGACATCAAATGTTTGTACATGCAGGTTCAGAAACATCTACACCTCTGTGGAATCACATAATGCTTAATATTACTCAGTCGGTAAGATACCTGCAGAGCTTTGACAATGATGTATTAGTCCGAGGGTTCATAGGGGCTATATAGGGACGTATGTGCTAGCGTTCACACCTTCAACGGAAAAATATGCACAGATGTCATTTCTTAGTGCGAGTTTAAGGGAATTTCGGGGCCCCTTATGTGCAGGGTAGAAATGTCAAGAACTGCTGCCATGAAAGGAGGCAAAGTCAGGGAAATAGAAAGAGAAGAAAAAGTCCCCCTGCGCTGAGCTACAAACAAAATGATTTACAGGCGTTGGCATTTTCTCTCAGCTGGTATTGATATACACAAATGTATGATGTATGCTCCCTTTTTTTTTTTTTTTTTTTTTTACCGAGAGGCGTGAAATAAGATTTGCCATTTCTGTGAAAGTGCCATTCGTTTCTTTTGACTGTATAAAACATCTCAGCATAGATCAGTTCCAGCTTAAATATGTGATACTGACAATGCTTGCTTGCATGGTGCAGGTTCTTTCTGCGCCGTAAAAAGTGTTCTCACCACTTACGGAGGCTGCGTCACCATACCTCTGTACGGTTCGTCTGCAACCGTCGGATTTGATTGTGACGCTTCAGCCCGCCTCTGTGAACCTTAGTCGTGTACACAAAAGCGTAAATCAATACCATTTACATTCCATAAATAATATAGGTATAAAGGCAAAGTACAAAACAAGGACACCTTCCAGCATCCTGTTTTCATCTAAACATGCCGCTGCTCAATGTGCTGCAAGTGATAAAGTAAAATAGGAATCAGTCCTCTAAAAAAGTTCATAATAACAAGAATGCTGGACTTGTTTTCAATCTAAACCCACCACATGTTATACCGTTTCTTTAACATCACCTACTTTGTAAATGAACAGTGGTTGCTGTGCCCACCAGCACCGGAGAGGCTTTCAATGGCTTTCGAAGCTGTATGAACACGTTCACATTTGAACTTTGTCATTACATGGGTGAGAAGCCAGCCGTAAGAGAGGCTTTTGTAATTTCAAATATGGGTAAGTGGTGGTAGACGATCAAGTAGGACTGATGAAGGGATGGATGGATGGAGGGATATATGGGCAGGCCTGTGCTTCAAAACCACTCCACGGTCCTCACGTATCTTGCCCGGAGATATATGCGGTGATTGTTGTGATCAAGTTAAAAGCCCTCCGAGGTGCCCAAATATGGACGCTGTGTAAAACACGTTTTCAATCTGGTCCTGTTTACGCTCCCGTCGTACCGGCGGCTCGGCCATTTGCAAATGGCCACCACAGTAATTAACCCCGAGGACTGAGGTCCGACAGATATGGCAGAGGCTCTTGTTGCCCCTCTCTCCCACACCCTGCTGTGAGAACATTGATTTGCGGGCCATGGGAGGTTAGTGCGGGGGCCGCTTGCCATGGATCTCCCATCAGGCTAATGAGGCACGGCATGACAGATTCGGTGATTAGGTGAACAGAGGACGCCACTTGTGGCATGTGCAGTGACTGAGCAATACATATTGGTGCCAATCCCCCCTCAATACAGTGTTGCTGTCCGTCTATAGGGTCTTATTAGAATCTAATTCGGAATTTCCAACCATTTTAATGAGCAGTGCAATTTGTATGTCCCAGTAAATAGCACAAAGGGAAACCAGGTGTCTGCACACATCAGTTATGAGATTAGACCCCAAAACAGACAAAGGAAATATGAGTCTGTATATCTGTTTTGTATTGTCACGTTGAAGGAAATAAACTTTCCCCGAACTTGACTTTTAAAGCATCAAAAGAAATGGACACGAATGAAAATTCTAAAAAAAAAAAAACAGAATAGAAAATCCTTGATCTTTGTTTCTGTTCTTAATTAGTTTTCTGCAAATGAAACATTAGCTTTTGTTCTGTTCGGCTCACCTTTGTTCTGCCGTTCGATCACGTTCATTGTGTTGAAGGAACAATAAATGTCATTGAATACATGTACAACAAGCATGGCATTTCAACGTGATGTGGACGAGCCGGAAAAAAAAACTTAAATGCGTCACGATCACCGTCGAGCACCGGATTCTTCCCTGAAGGCACAATCTGACGCCAGATTTGATCTGACGCAATAGAGGACCAGATTCACACTCCTGCCGGCAGCCGGGGAGAAAAAAATAATCTGTCTTTAATACCTGAACCTAATTAGCTCTGAAATCTCAGGTTAATTAAACAAAAGGAGGTTAAATTAAGTGACTGGGATTTAAGTGGCGACATGCCGGATTAAAAACGCCTCTGTCTTCCTCTGAATCACTCATCCTTGCTATCCGCCCAAATCCCCTTCTCGCCCTCATCCTTGTGTTTTTCAAAGATGTCTGCACCCATGAAGGGTGCCCTTTGCAGCTCCACACCAAAGGTGTATTTTAAGGACAATCCCATTTTCACACAGCTCCTTAATGCACACGTACGACGGGATGAACCTGCGATTAGCACAGTGCATCTTGCTCATCTAGTTCTAAGAATTGCAGCTCTGCAAAGGGAGGTGGATCGTTTCTTTCGGGGAACAATCTATTTCCGGGTTGTTCTCCTGGCAACAGAACCACCGACACCATTATTATCCTGATCAACACAAAGGTTGTAGACGTCTCACCACAGTGCATCTTCTTTGCTCCCCTCTAATGGATGGCACAAAAGTGATCGCATTTAGAATACCTGTCCCTCCATCTAATAGACTCCATCTACCTGTGTTAGTGATTCAAAATTACAAAGCAGCCTCAGAACGCTCTAATGAATCCCTAATTGACATATCAGCTAATGGTCATCATGAAGCTCTCTGAGTGGGCGCAGGACTTACTCTGCAATAATGCACCGTCAGCAATTCTGAGGTAATGCACCTTTTTGTTTATATTTTGAAGTCTGATGAGACTGGGGAGGTGAATTAGACATGCTTTTCTGTGTTTTACAATCCCCTTTAATAATCCATAAATAAGGGGAAGGGAGATTTTCATTTGCATGACTATAATGTTTCGTCATCTGCAGGGTAACCAAACCCAATCATCACATTTGTGATTGCAAAATTACACAAATTCTCCTCCCTCCCGCTCCCGCAGTCCCCTCCTCATCCTCCCTCGCCAGCCTAACCGGTGTTTTAAGCACACACACATTACAAATAATGTTGCTATACAAGACGGTGAGCATTCCTATGTCAAATTAAAAACAATAGATATTTCACCTTTTCAGACGGACTTCCATCATGGCGAACCACAAGAAAAGGTTGCACCATTTTCTGTGAGAGCACTGCCTCTCTGCAAATTACGTTTTATGGCTGAGGGAAGAAGCAGATTGGCCACTCAGTCTGTTTTTAGGGACAGGGGTGAAATCATGATAGCCCTGCCATCGCCGGCAGTTGAAAGCCCACCACTTTATTGTTTCCACCCGTGTTTCTGCACCCGTTCGTCTGCACTCAGGGTTGTAAGTGCTGGTTACTTTCTTCAGCTTGCTACCCATGTTGGCCGAGGCGTGCGGCGAGGAAGGCCCGGCTCTCGAAGAAAGACCAGTGTTTTCTTTCTCATCCTTATTAACAACACCTCTGATGAACTATAGCCGCTGCAAACAACCTTTGTTACGTCTTCCTCCCTGGTGGACCCTCACACAACTTCTTGACCTGCTGTTTTCTTGCATTTGGTATCTTCAGTAACCCTCATTCCTAACGTCAAATAATGAGTTCCCAGTTCGTCAAACAGCAAGTGTTCACGTTTTATATCATCCTTTGGCTTGGTGGGTTTTCCACTAACTCCAGTGTAAACCCCTTTGCGTCAGCGCTTTGAGTCGGAGGTGGAAGTAAGTAAGTAACAACAATGCAGTAAGTAACAATTACAATAAAAAAGTACGTGTATAGACATTTTCTATTCAAAATTGGATACAGAGAAATATAACTAGTGTGCACATATGCAGTGCTATATATATCTGAAAAGAAGAAACAAGACGTGATAATGTTGTGTAATTAAGGTGTCTTTTCCGTGTAGTGTTATTAAGTGTACTCCTGTAAGACTTACTTAAAGGTCCAGTGTGTTAGGTCGAGCGAGTTAGCCCGCAAGAGCAGCCAATTATTTGGAATCAGAAGAAAGAGCACATCAATGATCTCCGAAGAGAAATCGCTCTCCGTTAGTGTGAAACTGCTTGAACGCAATTAGAAAAGGAGGTAATAATTAAATGATGCATTTTATGTAGCGCCTTTCCTTCAAAGCTCTTTAGAAGGTTGCCTTTCCTCACCCGTTCACACTCCCGTTCTCACACCGTTGGTGGCTGTTATAGGAGCTGCCAGGCTGCAAACATATTAACACACATTTATACACTAATGACACAGCATCAGGAGCAATTAGGGTTCGGTTATCTTGCTCAAGGACACTTCCACACATTCCCTGGAGGAGCTGCGGGATCAAAGCGGTAACCTGATTATGGGACAGCCACCCTACCTCCTGAGCCACGCCACCTCATAATTGTCCAGTCTTACATAATTCAAAGCCACAGACATCTTGAGGACAATGCTGGGACACGGGTGTTATGGAAACAAAATCAGGGTTGAAGATATAATACAAACCTTTGTTAAGGTCATCAGTGCACCAGTCACACGGCGGCGGGAGCATCTCGTATTGACTTGAATGTCTTTATGTACTTGTTGTCAGCCCCCCTGCGTCTGCAGACGTGAAAGGAAGCCTCGTACGTCAGTGTAAGTCACCACGGGCCATGACAAAGCACCACTGTTGGACAATCTGGGATGAGAGTGGTTGAGTGAGCTACTTCCTAATCCATTTAGCTGCTGGACGAAAACATGCCGCTAAGAATCCCCAACAAAGGATGTTTCCTTCTAATAATTGAGCGCCAGGTAATGGAACCGAGTTTAAGCAACATTCTTCCCCCACCCCAAGCTCCATCATTATCAGGGTGAGTGGCCACCTCTGCAGGAATTCCTCCACACAGTGCATAAATTGAACAATCGAACCTCTCTCTGCACCATTGTTCTCGCTCTCTCCCACCGGATGAGCGAAAATCGCCGAAGGCGGGTCATTTGTATCTGCTGCCCCGGTTCCTTGTCTTAGTTATCCAGCCTGTAGGCCATATAGACACATGGAAACAGGTGTCAAAAAGGAGTAACAGCACGGATCGATGTCAAAGCATGCAGCAGCAACGGGGACGCTTCCTGTCTTTGTTCCAACTGCTTTGAAAAACACACTGGGGATTTATTGGCGTTGCAATATGGGGGCAGCGAGGACTCACAGGTACCATGCAAACGTTTTCTTTTCTTGTCTTTCATGTTGAATATACATCACAATCAATACAGTTTGCTGTGTCCAGGTTTTACATTATTTGTTGCTCGATTTCCTTCTAGGACATAATTCTGACTGCCTTGCTGAGAGTGCTGGTGCACAAAATTGTATATAAATGTGGTTATGGATCGGTTAGGTTTAAGCAAGAAACTAATATTTTCTCACTGCAAGTATGAATAATTAATGATAATGTGAATATTTGATCAGGATGAACCTTTCACCTATGTTGTCATCCTGTGTCGACCGGACCCCAACTGACAAGTGTCCCGATACTAACTGTCAGAATTCCTCCAACTATCAGCGATGAAAATGAACAGCTTACATAAAAGTAATTCTAAGCTCAATAACAGAAGCTCTCCCGAAGCAAAGAAAACAGATTCTGATCTCATACTGTTGCTGTGTCCTCCAGCTCTCTGCAGCAGTTTAAGTACCTTTGAGACTCTCTAGTGCATAAACCTTCAGTTTATAGCACTGTGAAGGTCACAAGTTCACATGGATATTTTGCCCGTCTCACCGTTTCTCTAACAGGCCAACAGACAACTGGAAGGTCACGCAGTGTGTGTGTGTTAGTGATCTACAGATACAGCTATACTGTGTATTATCTTACGTGCACAAGCTTGCACGTTGCAATATCACACATCCTTTTCCCTCTTCCCCCTGCCTCCCTCACTCCTCTGTGATTAACAGGCAGGTAACGCAAAATTGCTTATTGACTTGAACAGACGTTAGTTATAATATCAATGTCTAATTCCCAACAGGCCCCAACATGCCCAGCGGCTTTGTGACAGGTTTATGCTTCAGCCAATACACCGGATTTTTACAACAAATGAATGCATTTACTGCCCCATGATTTCATTATTTCCTATTTGCCTATAGACAATGTCTTGCACATAATGGCACAGCGATATTACAGGAGCATTTCTTCAAGGTGCATTTACATTTCAATTTCTGGCGTTTATAGGCTCTCCATGTATCCAACATAACTAGTCACATATGAATTTGAATGAGCCTATTATAGAGTGCTTACAGTAACAATAATACAATAGCAAATTATCCACATGAGCAAGGGTAAAAATAGCGATGGTTATATGTCTCTGCAAAACAGTGACCTCATGTCAGTGATCATCGCCTTCAAAAATTCCATTCTGCCATCGATGAACTTTAGTTTCAAAGGTGCAGATGCATCTTCCTACTGGAAATGTTTTGCAGTGCATCATGCAGACACGTTTCAGACAGAGACTGTTGCTCCTGGGATGATCATAGGTTTGAAAAATGTTGCATATCCTCGAGCTGCGGCTCTGCATGGTAAATATTACATACATCTATTTACTCATCGATTAAAGTGTGAACTGCAGCAGGATGCACATTGATTTCGCCTCTCATCTTTGGGTGTTTATACATGCTGTTTCAAGCCAGGGCTTTGGGTGTATTTCTATTCTGTCTGTGTGCTAGTATTAATGTGGCGAAATTACTTGGTGAGCTGTACAACTTGTAATTACAGTGACGTCTGATGCCCCTTCTGAGGGCAGAGGGCTTTGCTTCATCGGCAACAGTTTAACTCTTCGTCAAAAGTAAAACAAGCAGCAGATTTTAATGACTAAAAAGTCGTCGGAAGATTTAAATGTTTTCTTGTTGACACACTCAAACGGAAAATAGAACATCCAGACATCCATCAGATTCTCTCCTCACATGAAAAAAGACAGATTAAATGCGACCGCGCCGGCCTGATTCATACTGGGAACATTTAAAACTCGTCCCTGTCAAATGGCCCTTTTGTACCCTTTGTGAATATTTTATGAAAGAGAACACTTCTGTCAAGAGACAAGTGTCTGCACATGGTGGTATTATTATCTCTTTTTTTTCAAATATGTACCCTGACTGACACCAAACCTCTCCTGACATTCTGCAAAATGTCAAAGACAAAGAGAATATTAAACACACGGTAACCACGAAGGTACTCGTCTGGCAATTAGTGAATTACTTTGTGCCCTTCATTAAGTTGAGTTAATGTGGTGCGTATGTGCCCTTGAGAAAATAGAAAAGAACTACTCATCTTAAAAACGATAATATAAACTGAAGAGCTGGAAGTAATATTTAACCAAGCTGACCCAGGACATAGATTACCTCGACAAATGTGTGTGGAGCTTACACTGCACACCTGCTGCCAGGGCGGGTGAGATCAGCATTAGCCCGACATTAGCCCAGCCTTCACACCCTAATCCCTGGGTCGAGGGCACCTATCGGGGTATTTTACCGGGAGCAGCTGCAGAAATGGGACCTGATGCCGGAAGAAAGAAGGTAAGCCACGAGGTTAAATAACTCATCTTCCTCCCTCAACTTTCCATCTCTCTTGCGTATTGCTCACACCTCAACTCCTCTCTACTCATGCATACGAAATCTGTGTGCATGCACTTAATGCGCGAACACACACACACACACACACAGACACGCTTGTACATGCACACACGTAATGTTGAACCCCTGACAACCGGTGGGCTAAACCTAGCATTTACCTCAACAGCTGGGTTCACCACCAGCTACAATTACAACCATTAGCATGCTTAATTAACAGATTCGCTGGCAGCTCATGCAGGCAGAACATGGATCCACCCCTCTGACTAAACCACCAGGCCTCCAGAGAACTCCCACACCACTATCTTGTAAGGTGGGCAATTTGCGGAAATGTAGGGAAACGGGAGAGCACCACTGTGGCCTCATAAGACACAGATAATGAAACAACTGTCTGTCCCTTTGGCCTTAGAAATGTTTCACGCCGCCTGTGACAGCGGTGTCTTTTAACGAGATGTGCACAACTAGAAGCATAAAGACTCAAAAGCCGTGTTCGATGTCTGAAGAGCCCATTCTCATTCCGGCGTTTTACATACAGACGCGATGTAATGGCCCTCGACGCTACAGGGTGATGCTGGTACACAAGGCAACCTGCGGTGTCTCTATGAGGAGCAGCAGACTTTCCATTAACGTGATATTCATCATGAGATACCAAATCCTCCTCAGAGGAAGAGTTGATCACCTAACCAGACCGTAAACATGGTTTCAACATATCGGTTGATGGAAAGTCTTGTCAGGCTTTTATGGTCATGATCACCATTTACAGCCTTGACTTCTTTTAAACTTGAATTAAACACCTGCGGTTGCTGTCTGAGTCTGGACTCGTTGCAGATGAGTACGTTTTGGTTGCTAATGGGAATCAATCACCCATCTGCTGCTGCAAGGTAAGTTGTTTTTTAGACCCATTCAGGGCCCCAACTTGCGTCCTTCTGCAGAGTTTCTTATATATAGAGACATCAAAAGCTGATATATCAAATGGGTTATACAACCTACTGTGTTTGAAAAGCATTTGTTCACATAGACGCCAAAGAGTATTTTGCGTCGTAGAGGAAAAAAACGTGTTAGTTCGATACACTTATAGATTGGTACCAATAAACACACAGTTTCTTTGTAGTTCAATCCACTGCAGCATCTAAGGCAGCGAGTTTGATGACAAAGCATGTTGACGTTAAAAGGGGACTGTCCTTCACCTGTTCTTGTTCTGTTCCATCCTTCTGATCACCTCGTCAATTGCGGCTAACCACCTTTTGTTAAAGCCACACAAACTCATAGGCGAGAGGTATTTGAAGAAGAGCGAAGAGTCGAACAATCGAATGTTCTGAAACCGATGTATCAAGGTGAGAATCATCCCCGGTGATACATTTGATAACAAAATACTTGTCTTAAGAATATCTGGTACATTCAAAATGATGTTTGATATAGAATTTCTGCACAGGCAAAATGAACACTCTCAGTCTCTTTACCCTATAAATAAAATCCCTTCATAAATGCGACCAATTACCGGTAAGGTTGTTTAATCAATAAATAATGAGTAAGAGAGTAAAGGTAATAAGGATATCTTACACCTGAGTGGGTCTTTTGGTAGGTGATCTCGTATAAACTCGATTGAATAATAATACAAAAACAAAAAAACGGTTCTTTATGGCTTTAAAATACTTAGTTATGTACTTGGAAATAAGGACACAACTTTATAAAACAATAATGTAATACTACTATGAGGCTGGAGGAAGGGAAAACCCAATTAGATGTGGGCACTGGTGCACAGTCCTCCAGGGAGACCGACTGGCTCGATTAAAAATGTATCATGGTGTAAAGCTTATTAAGGTGTCATGTGTGCAAGCTCTGCAGGTTCAGGGTAAATACCCTACTGGCATATTCTTCTGTGGGCACGTCCATCCACCCTGTGACAGCTTTCGCAGTCCACGGCTCTTTAGTGGATGTCATTGGTTGCAGAGAATGCTTCATAAACATCTTGTGTTTTTTCACCTAATTAGGCTGAAGGGATTTCAGTGAAGCACAGTCGAGGGGGGCTTTCTGCTCGCATCGGCAGTAATGAAGAACCCACTGCTAAAAATCGCCACCCAGGCAGTACCCCCAGTGCTCTCTGTCTCTCTTCATTGCTTTTCTCATCTCTCTACGTTGAAAGTGTAACATCTGTACTTTTCAATGTTAAAAGCGCTTTGCATGCATTGTAACATTTCAACGGTGCAGTAGCTGTTTGGCCAACGTGCTTGAAAGTTGTACTTTTGTTGCTTTTATTTGGCAATTATTCTAGATTGCTTTCATCAGTGCAAAGCATACTTGATACAACATTGACATTAAAAAGAGTTTGTGCATGTGCATACTGAGTTAATCCAAATTATACATGCAAATATCCCCATGCTTAACATTCATGCATTGATTTTATATATACAGTATTATATATTAAAGCGCTAATTTACCGTTGAATTAGTCGCCTGGCAGAGAATAAAATACTTGCATTATGCAGTTCTAATATTCGTGGACTGATTTGCCTTGTATCTGGTTCCTACATTTACACACACATGCACGCACACGCAGGAGCAGATACGCACATATTTAAGTGTACGCACGCTGTGTAGACATGTGTGAACGAGACATCTCCATAACAGGACCAGCTGACCTGAGACTTGCAGAGCTGCTGGTGACTCCAGGGAGGAGGATAATAGAATTTCCCCAGCCGCATTCCTGTTAATTACAACAGACCTTGGCTCTGAATAAATATTTATTCAGAGGGCACAGCAATCTGCATGCATATTGTGCACAACCGAGCCTGGCCAGTCAGAACAATGGTCGGATATGCAAAAAACTGTTGTGCATATGGAGATATGTCGGTGGAGCTTAGCGGTACTTTTAATTAACACCAATGCTAAAATTGGAATATGAGTATGAGTTACTCAACCTTTTGGAGCAGAATATTACCTGTGCATTTGTATAATGACGTTTGTTTTGGTGCACAAAAGAGGCAAAATGTTTTGAGACTCGATGTTCTCATGAGGTGAAATTAGGACGCACATCTGTATTAATGAATACAGATGTGCAATGTCGGACTGCAAACAGATTCCAGACCTCGCTGTGTTTGACGGAATCAAATCAGCAAACATTTGGCAGATAAATACTGCATCACACGAGGAAGGAAGGACAGGATCTGATACCGTACAGTGGTGATTGAGGGGTGAGGAAACTAAACTACTTGAGTCAAGTGCAATGAAATGCTTCATCTATTGTTTCCACGATGTTAAACACGCATGAAATGTAAATGCACGCACATGTACGACAAGAAAAATGAAAATAAATTCAACACTTCCTTAACTTCTGCACGCTCATGCGTGCACACACACACACAGACACACACACAGACACACACACACACACACACACACACACACACACACACACACACACATTCCCCTTTGCTCTGTGGGTCAGGCAACAGCTGTGTTTGGTGCAAGTGGAAGAGCAGCTAATGAACCAAACAGAACACTTGATAATTTACATCTGCTGACAATCTCCAGCTGCTGCCAGCTCGCTGGCCTTTGCAAAGCCTCCCCAGACCTCGACCTAACGCCAGGGTAATCGCCTGAAAATCACCACTTGAGTGTGGTCTGCGTTGTGATAAATAAGCCTGAGTTTGATGTCAGAGTGACGGAGGATGCCGGTGTTGGATGCATGGATTGAAAACGCCGTCACTTTAAGAGCATCGCATCCTGTAGCAACATGCCTTTTTTTCTGACAATAACTATGCTGTCAATCTATGTTCCATCTCACTGTGTATGCAAGGACTTTATTTATAGCCAGGTCTTAGGATCAAGACACACTGCTGCCTGGCAGCACACAGGTTAGTGGCCCCTTCCCTCCACAGGGCCTCATTACAGCCATTTCACAGGACGTACTAGACTGAGCTTCTGATGTCTCCTTCATCCAGACATTATGTATTCTCCAGCGAGCGGAGCAACAGGTTTCCCTAATATATATTTCTCGACAGCTGTGTGTGGATGACTAGACTGCAGCTTCATGGACTTATAAAGTATATTTAGTAAAACATAACAAATTAGACAATCATGTACACTCTGCCCACACATGTATGAATAAAATGAGGCTCCATCTGCTGTATTAATGCTGAGACATGAAACAAGCTTGGAAGGTGATACTGTGCAAAAAAAATTCTGAAGGCAGGGATGCTGAGATGAACCGTGTTCTCCTATGTGCAAGTATTCACAAATACCTATACACAATGGTATTCTCACAGAACAACCTTTTGTCATCCTTTCCCCTTTCCCACCCACTATCTTCAATTTGCCCGCGATCTTAATGCGTTGAAAAATGGCTCATCGTTTCTGATTGCATCTGATTGCAATTTTGTCAAAGCTCCTCTGGCAGCCTGCGAGGAGCAGTCCCATCAGCAGCTGTATCTAATTAGCCGCTATCGCTAGTTCTTTGGGCTCAACCCCCACTGCTTCTCTTGGCCCAGTTGCTTCTAAGTATAAATTATTGGATAGTCGAGATAAATGAGGGCTGGCAAGAGAAAGGGGAGAGATGAGGAGGGAACATGTGGCCTCGAGGTAAAACAAAGACAGAAATGCTGGTTATTGTTCCCATCTCTGATTCTCAGAATTTCTTTCCCACAGATATCTCGCTGGTGATGATAAAAAAAAAAAAAAAAAAAAAAAAAGCAATGGACAAAAATATTTTCATTTGATGCTGAAGAAAAAATGTGTTAGTAATGTCCGCCTTGATTTAAGAAGCATAACATTGAATGCCCTTTCCAAATATCTTCCAACTCTTGAGGACATATTTTGCTCTGCCGGTGTTGATCGTTTTCCAACAGTCCGGGTACAATGCAGTACAAAGTGCAGCTGAATTACTGGAGGGACCTTGAAAGAAGCACAAAGCTACCGCACGGACCAAACAATCTTGTCAAGGACAAGAAGTAGTGATCACCGGATACAGCGGCTGGCTGCAGCAACCTCCGTGTTAATGGAAGTATTCCAAGAATGCTGCAATTTGGCCCATCGAGAGGTGTTTGAGTGTGGAGAGATGAACCCATGACCATCGTAGGAATTTAAAGGTTTCCTGCAGAAGATTCCGCAGGCGTCCATCCTTATTAATCTGTGGTATCGGTATGTAGATATGTGCAATTATAGTTGGAGGATCCGGTTCACAAATATCTGTCTTCATGTGCTTTAAAAGGAAGTAAAACAGAACTGAAACAATCATAATCTGCTTCAGATGTACTGAATAAAGCGGTCTCACATGGGTGGTCATTGGACAGATCATTTAAGGCCGGGGAATGAACTCCTGCTTCTCTGGGATAATGGTCCTCCTCAGAGGACTCGCTTTCACACCTACTGAAGAACAGTTATTTGCCATGAATTACTATTTTTGTGGCATGTGTTGAGCCCTTGAGCAAATGGCACCACAGTGGAAGGCAGAGGAGAATTAATAACACAATAAAATCCCAATCAGACCTTTTTAAATTGAGCTGTGTTGCTTTGCTTTGCTTTAGCACCCACAGCAATTATTAATGTTCATAAAAGTTACGGTTCTGCTGAGTCATCAACAGTATTTTTGTTTTAAATTGACATTTTTTTTCACACTCTGCTGAAAATTAAGTTTTAGTTTTTATTCGATCTTAATCTGCTGGACATCATTAGAGCACTTAATTCTGGAGGAAATCTGCTGCATAGGTTTTTGGAACTGTGTCTGAAAAACGCATTAAGGTATGCTGCATCATCAGTTAGCCGGTTGGCAAACTGTCCAACCAGAATTGGAGTGTCCCAAGAAAAAAGTCATGAAAATGGGAAAAAAAAAGTAAATAATCCATCAATTCCTCCTGGTCGTTTAGTTGATGATAATTTAACTAAGATATAAAATGAAAGATGTGTGTGCTGATCTGAACTCTGCTCAGCCTGGAAGATATGAACAGGAACTATATTATAATCCCATTTCTCCAGAGGTCTGTTTGCTTTGGTGTATTTTTGCAGATCATTTCTATATGTGATGATTTTCAGGGGATCTCAGTGTTTTGAATATATATATAATATAAGCTATTACTGTCATATAGGATGCCATCCCACATGCTTGGTAGCTACTACTTTGACTATGGAGACTAATGGTATCCACAGACGTGTTTAAGATGAAGCAACAGGAAAAGTCACCTGTACTCCTCCACGAGGCTTGCAGGCTAATTATTGTCAAGAATGCACTTTTGATTCAACCTATTTCCCCCGTGACACCTACACACAATGATAAATATGTTCCTGTGTACATGTGCTTTCATGAAACCGTTGTGTCTGGGGATGAAAGGAAGCAAACATGCAAGATAGTAGCAGGCCTTCAAAAGCTGCTGACCAGTGTCTGATTTGCAATTCGTGCATTGAACTTCACGCGGGAAAAAAACAGGTCTAGATCAGAAGGAATAGTCCGCCTGCTTGCGTCTGTGCGTTCGTGCTTGCGTTAGTGCAAGTTTTTGTGTTCTCAGGAACAAATGAGTATGCAGGTTCGCAGCTGTAATTGTCTATTAAACACATACTGAGGAGAAGAGAGTTTAATGTGAGAGTGGGCCCAGGAAACACAAATGATTCAATCACTGAAATGAGGATCAGTCAATTCTGGTAAATGTGACGATAAACTAATGAAGTGGATTGGATCACTATTTGGCTGCCGAACTAAATATCATGACATTAATTGTACCTTCATCTTCTGCAACGCTACAAAGTAAAGATCGGCTCTTGTCGTTGGCATCCGACAAACGTATGTAAGTTCTATTCCCTCTTCCGTCTTCCAACCTTCTATTAGTCCATCGACTCCATGACAATTGTAAATGACAAACGACCCCTTCGATGAAATTCTGCATAAATCACACGACTAATGCCGTGCACCCCTCGTGCCTCGCTTGACAGATGAGAGATGGATTGTGGATGCCTAAGGGGTAGTGCAGAAATAATGCACCCCATTAGGTGTAGGGGAGAGTTATTCAAATCAATACTGTTGTCTTGTAAAAAAAAATCACCTCCATCCTTTGAGGTCCGGACCTGTCAGGCAGTGACACCTCTATTTGTTTACTTGTCACATTCTGCCCACAGTTTTCTCCCTCTTCCTCATATACGCCACAAACCCCCCGCCTGCACACTGTATGATATGCAGTAAGTGAATTGAAAGTGCCTCTGGAAGCATTGCTTGATATGAATACACGGTACCAACGTATCAATCTCAGATATTTTATGGACTTGATGGTTAATCAGTTTTGATCACTTGAATTAGGAGCTTAATTTGTCATTAGAGTTTGATCTTGATGGTGTGAATCTCCTTTTAAAAGACCCAAGAAACAGCTAAATGCACCAGAGGTCAACATGCTCACCACTGAACTCTCCTCCTTGTCATACATGTCGTGTGTCAACAGTCAGGGGATCTGATAAATAAAAAACGATTAGAGTACAAAAATGTATCTATGTTGTAAAAAAGTTCATATTCAATGATGTCATCCTGCTGTGTCCAGATGAAGCATGAAAAATAGAAAGAAAAAAACATCAAATCAGAGCGGATAGTAGCTGATTCTTTTTTTTTTTTTTTTTTTACGTAATAACTCCACGCTGTGTGTCAGATCCTCCAGGCCCGTTCCACTGCATCTGGCCAAAGACAAAGCTAATTGCGGAGGACAGCGATGTGAAGAATTGCGGTGGATGGGTCCACCACGGGGCAGCTCGGCTCATGCTGGGTGTGATGTTTGTGTGTGTAAATGTGTGCGCGTGGCTCACACACACGCCTGTGTGTGTGTGTGTGTGTGTGTGTGTGCGGCTTTGATCGTGAGCTCATTGCGGGGGTCACAGCACAAACATCACAGAGGTTTACCTCCAACTATGCATGGCCTGCTTCCTGTTTGAAAGTGGAATAAAGTATATGTACTTGAAAGTGTTGCCTTAAAAGCAAAGACCCTCCCAAGCTGGGAAATCTTGCGCGGATCATAAAAGATGTTTTCCCCCCATTTCCCCGTGGCTGACAGTTGATAAGACGGACGTCAGTCCTTCCCCCGTGTTCTCTCAAAATACATTCTGATCTATTGATACGATCTGTGTAGGAACATCTGTTGTGTGAGTTGATATGATTTGTGACCATGAGCTTGACTGTGTGTAGTTCACTGCATGCATTTGGAATAAAGGGCTAAATTCAAGCTCCAAATATTCCGTCCTCCCGTGGATTGCAGTCCTCTTGAATTGGAATAGATCTCATCTATTTCAGTACAATCATGTTTTTTGCCTCCGCTCTTCCTCATGCTTCTCTTGTACTTCAGCATCAATATGTATTTCATTCGTCAGGTCCATTTTTTTGAAAATTATAGCAGGCTCTTGAGATAATGCCTAACAATTTCATTCACTCCGAGCACATTCGCCGCGGAAAAGAGCGAAAGAAGCTCGTCGCTTCTGTCGGACGAACCTACCTGCATAGGATGATTTTGTCAAATCGGCTCTGCGTGGCTCTAAGCTTAATGGTACCATTGACTGCCTGTTGAGGGATAAAGACAAAAATTTCCATTTCTCTCTGATGAGTGAGTGACGAGCGCAGTTGTACTGCGATGGACCAACACTGTGTTGGAAGAATGGGATTGAAAGGGAAAGTAGTCATTTGTCAACTTTGACACCGCGGGGAGGAATTGTCAGACACGAGTGAGAATATTGAATGAGGCTTGTGAAGGGGAGCAAGAAAGTGAGGAAAAAGAGCCTGCTGGGTCCTCTGTACCCGGGCAAACAGGAAAAAAAAGTAGTAGAGGTTGTGAATAACAAATTAATTAGAAATGGGAGTAAGATAGGGATGGATGAGAGGCCCGATGGACAGGGTTCGGGGAAAAAAAAGCTAATCACGGAGCAGTGAGCTGTGAGCCCCATCCATTATGTGTGGACTGACAAGTTACCAGCCGTCAGAGCAGGAGTTGCACTTAATAAATCAAAGCTGACAACTCTTCCTTGGCCCTATCTCAAGTACAGCTTTCCCACTTCCCCTACCCCGGCTTGCATTAAGCTTCACCTTCTGCATACGACATCCACCGCTGCCCACCTTTCAAGGGCTTCATGGGCAAAGGATTTGTTGTTGGGAAAATATGTAGCCCATAATGGATTAACCGGTGACGGGAAGTTTGGTCCGAAAAAAAGGTGACCTGTGACATTGCAAGAGAGCGTTGACACTTCTCACATAGGTGGCAACATTAAGAAAAATAAACAACTTCTCTCTTGAAATTCTTGGGTAGTCGGTATAGATCTTGTACTGTTACCTGTGACTGAACCAGCATTGGTTTGTTCATCTCTCTGTTGGCAGGATACATGAAAACAAGCCGCTCCTGAGCGGAACTCCCCATGAAGGATACTATAAAAGCAGTCACAGCGTCTCCAGTCTTTAGAGATGATACCGCCAAATCTAGTAAAATCTTTACGGACAATCCCGAACATCTTTCTGAAGAAGAGAATCGGTTCTAGCCTACAGCCCCGCAACCCATCTACAGCAGTGAGGCAGTCATCATTTATATACGTGTTCAGCCACAGTCCCAGCACAGTGGCTGTTGTGTGTGGTGATCGCTTTAGAAGAATTTGCGGTTATAAAATCTGAATTTTGAGCAGCGCAGAGCGACACGTTGGAAGCGACTTCCATTAACATGTAGTGTTAATCGGCCGTGTTCACTTGTATTGTGGAGTTGGTTAAAAGGCGGTCGGGCAACCGGCCTTGGCGGAGTTCTGCACTCTCACGTTCTATTTTCGGCTCCAGGTATTACTTTAACACCCACCTTACAATAAGATATAATTTTGTTTTGTACCATTGTACAAAATAATGAATGTCAGGGAAGTGGGCTGTGGTTAACTTTTTTTTTTTACCTGACAAAGAGCGGTCTTGGTGGGGTAATAACTTGAAAAGCATGGCATTAAGTCTCCATATCCAGAGCCCTCTACGTCCTCCTGCATTGACTTCCCCGGTATTCACGGTATTCAATTCCAATTTCCTGTGTCTGACAGGAAAAAAAAAGAATCTACTGAAGTTTCCGTTTGCTAAAGGATGTTTTAGCAGTTGTAATCTAACAGCAGGTTTTATTCACGAAGACAGAAGGTATAAAAGAAGTCCCTTTTTTTTTTTGTATGAAAGCTTTTTCTTTCTATGAAGTCATTTCATCTGCAGTGCAGCACAACAATCCCAACAATTACAAAACCTGCTTTTAGTTCGAGGAAAAGGCTCTTAATATTCGCATAAACACACAAAGAGAGAAACAATTACCGTGCAGATGTTTCAACCTCAGACCTATCTGGAATCCATGCTGATCAATTGTCTAAAGGTTGGATATCGGCCTTGCTGTTCCCTTGTTTTCAATTGATCCCCTGCACCCGATAAGACTGTTGTGTTGTTGTTTGCCTTTATTAGGGTTTAACCACACACATGTGCACAGCACACATACACAAAGACCTGTATGTTGGTTCCCCTGAAGGAGCAGGTCTCCGTTGTAAAGGTCAGTGGTTGAAATTCTTGAAGTGGAATAAAACTGGACAGGGAATGTGAAAACAAACTTCGATAACACTAAACTTAAAGAAGTAGGCTCCAACCCAGCTTTAATGGGCATAAAGATGAGGTTTCCCTGAAAGTGGATGTTCACACACCAGGTACAAACCTGCGAGACAAAAAGAAAATGTCCAAACGCACGATCACTTCAAGACCATTTTCTTTTCAGTAATTGTTTGAAACCACTGTGACAACTCGGGGAAACAAAACCTCATTTGCAGGGACATGATGAGGGAAGTGTTATGTTCTTGCAGTTCAGTTCATAGGTTTCCGATCCATTATCTCTGTTCATATATGGCATTTTATCATAGCACACATTTGTTCACAGTAAGGGAAAAGGTTAATTGCCTTTAAACAGTCACCGCCAAACCAAGCTAAAGAGGCGCTGTGGGATGAGAGTGGGCAGGTCCTGCAGAAAACACCGGATAATTGCAGCAAACATATTGTTTTCACCCTTGAGCCTTTAGAGACTCTGTAGTCTGAGCTGACATACACTACAGTATGAACCGTGTACCTGCACTTTCCTGATACAGAACAGATTCCAGAGATTTACTGAAGGCGACTCCCGAAGCGAAGAAGAAAAGCATCACGATTCGTCGGTCGTAATTGACGTTGTTATAATCAAAAATGCGAAATGAATAATAGATGAGGACTGTTAAAAGGCAGGGACGAGCAAACTGATGTGACATCCGGTCATGCATCTTTGGAAGGCTTTTGGAAAGTTACATTTATACAATTTAACCTATATAACTCCCTAAAGTACATGATAGAGGATACAAGCAAACACGCTCACATGCAGCTGTAGAGCTGATGTGTGTGTCCTCCCTCTGCACATGCAGGCTGGGATCAACCTTAGGAGACCCTTAGTGATCTTCACAACAAGTGGTCACATTACACTCTATAGCACAGCCCGAAGTAATATATATATATATAAATAAAATGCCCTTTTTCCCAGCAGATTGTAACTCTAATTTGATCCAGACCTGCCTGGCAGTAGAATTCAGCAGCATGCACCAACTTGTCTAATGGACCATTTTAACCAATTTTTTATTTAGATTAAGCCTAACGTGCCGTGATTAAAAAAGTGCCGCTTTTAATGCATCACAAATACTAAATCTAAATGTTCCATTATGATCATTTTTTTTTTTATTATGTTAGGTGAACATTTTTGGCCCCGGCCCAAATTGCCATCACTTTCTCAGAGGATAAAGCAATCAGCCCCCAAAAAACATCTCCGGATATCCACTTTTATGTAGCGTACGATTGGGTGGTATACAAGCAGTGACTTCCTGAGGCTCCACAGCGCTATTATACATCTCCATGGCTCATTGCTATCCAGTATTCTAATGCTGTTCTCTCTAGGCTCCTCTTGCTATGCATTTGCTCTTGAGGGAGAAACTCACTGAAACTAGATGGGACTTTCCCTATGTGAGGCAAGTTGTCACTCCACCATGTATGACATTAGCTACTTCCCTGGTTGAGGTAATTGGTGTGCCTGTCCATCAGCCCAGCAGGCAATGGGCTAGGGGGCTCAAAAGGGATGGAAAGGGAATGGAGGTAACGGTTCACCGGCAGCAGGTATGCCTTCAGAGAGCCTTTCTGATGAGGTCCCATAAGCTCAGTGCATCTGCTACCTCAGATAAGCATACCTCAGATGCCACTGGGAATGAGGGGAAATGGAAAGATGGGACGTCTCCTCATTCCTCCGTATTTTGGACTGAAATCAAGAGAAAACTTCTCCTGGAGTAGCACATGGAAATACGCAGAAAGTCTTCTCCACGTTACTCATACGGTGTCGAGCTCATGTGTTTAGGCAGGGTAGACAACCTTCTGGCTCGGAGGACTCACAGCCTCCATCTGAAATTAACCTGAGGCATCATCCCAGGGACTCTTCTCTGTGTAATGCTCAGGTGCTAAACAAGGCTGTGAGTGTGCACACTGTCACAAATCACAATTGAAATCCAGAAAAAGGCAAAAAAAAATCCATTTTTGTCTGGTTTGATTTCTCCCTCCTGAGGCCCCGTGACAGGCAGATGGCTGCTGAGATTATACTGGTTGGATGTGCTGCCTGCTTCCTCCCTTAAGTCGCTGTGTTTGATGTTGCAGGGCCAACACTTTCAAACTAATAACAGGCGCACAGTCAAGCTCAGTGCGACAACAGGAAGCAAACAGCTGCACAACATCAGCAGCTGAAATAAACATTGGAACAAAAAATCACACGAGGTGACTGGGATTGATTTAACATTGAACATTGCATCCACAGTCTTATAGGATTATGACTTTCAGAAGTTGAGTGTGTATAGATATTTTATGTGTTATCGCTAATAGGTGCTTCGAAAGACATCATATACTTCATGTATGTGAAGTATATACTTCATACACACACTCGTATTTACATACTCTTGTACATAATACACTTGTCCACTCTTAACTTGTCCTCGTTTTAACCCTCGTTCTCGTACATTGAGCGTGATTCAAAAACTCAAACACTTGAATAAAGCTGATTCTGATTTTTAAACTAATACATCATTATTTTCTGACAGGATTACACAATGACATCTTGTTAACAAGAATCCGATACTATATAGCAGTGCTGCGGTTCCCGGGCTGCGCCTATACCCAAGGAGATAACTGAATGTGTCTCTCCAGGGCTCTTCACCCTGCGGTGGTGGTTAAATCGGGACAATACACGAGCCCCGCGGCGTTTTAAAATGTATTACCGTGAAGGAGCGGTGGCAAGGACCAATATGGTAGAAACTCATTCAGTCAGTACCAAGAGCTTCTAACTGAGGTTGAGTGTAGGAGCGTAGATTTGCAGGTATATTTGGAGTCTCGCGCATGTTTAACTGCTCTCCATCCTCACTAGTGAGTCCGTCCTCTGCCTTAATATTGGACCAGGATTGTCTTCAAACTGCCTCTTAACATCTCATTTTCAAAGAGCACTGGGGAAATGACATCGATGAGTATTAAATCAGCCTTCTGGTGGCAAGCGAAGCTCAGAAATCGTGTAGGAAAACAGAGACTTTAATCACGTGCACGGTTTCCTCAAGACTTCAGAACAGTCAAACACAATTGTGTTTCTGAGCGTTATGTCGTTCTGCAATAAAAATGTAACTGCTTAGCGAGGCCTCTGAAGTAATGTTTGATCTGTTGAAAAACGCCCGTGCAAAAAATAATGCACAATTTAGCATGAATTATGGAGCGCAATGAACATGAATCATTTAACAAGACAAACTTGGGAAAGGTCAACTGCCTCATCCCTTCAGGTCCCATTCCCCTGGATGTGACTTTGCCGCTTTTCCTGAGAGAATGTCTGCTTTAATTAAAGCACGGCCGGGGACATTTCCCTGTGAACACATGTATGATCATAAATCCACTTGAACGGTGGCACGGTGAGAGCAAGGGGACGGAAGGAGAAGCCTGTCGGTGCATGGGAGTGAGGGCGTGTTCTTGGGGGAGCGTTTCCATTCTTCCGCCACCGTGTCTGGGCTGCAACACCCTTGACCCGCTTGTCACCAATCTGTCACGACGGCTGAGTGACGGCCCCGGCACATCTCTTAACCTTCTTTTAATCAACCTGTCTCTCTGTATCACATTAAACCTAAGAGGCGGCTGACGGGGGACAGGGGGCATTTGTCTTTGCATTAGGGGGCGGACACCCTCTCCTTGAGAAGCCCACCAGATTCATCAGCGTGATAAAGCGGTGTGTGTACTTTGTAAGGTAAGCCTTGGGAGGGGGAAATGCAGAATGAAAAGGAGTCGGAGAAGCAGGGAAACAAAGTGACGGACAAACGCGGAATCAATTAAATGGAGAGGGAGTCTGACACGCAGGTGGTGAACGGACGTGTGTGCATGCTTTGCTTTGTTTGTTTCTCTGTTTGTGCTGAACCTTGAAACTCAAAGCTTCTTATTAGAAGTAGAATTACGATCGATGGTGTACAGATGATGAGGGGGAACTTAAGTGTAAAGACGGTCTTTGTTTCTCCGAACACTTAGTGCACAAGTGTGTACATGTCACGCTCGTGGAGGAAAGTGAAGCACGCGAGGTACAAAGACAAATCTGTGCTCGCGGCTCAGCGAGGCTCCGCTTTCTAATATGTATGTATTTATTCCTTCATGCTTATGTCCTTTCCAGTTCTCCGTATACCGCGTGGCATCCTGTTCACGGTGATTCCCAATCCGTTCCCAGACTCCCATTTCAAGGTCGGAAAGCAAAACATATCTCATTGGCTGACTCCTCGTCATGTGGAAAAGCAGATCAAATGGTCAGACCGTTACCCATCACACTCTCACTCCTCTCAACAAACCTGAGCAGTCACCCCATTTCATCTGTATGATTCCGCAGTAACCGGCTGGTTCCCTCTCCAAGTCTCCACCTACCTGTCATCTCAGATTGACTCTAGAGCTTTTGATTCGCCTCCAGCCAAAACCAATCTTTATGACTCACTCATAGCTTCCTCTTCCCCCAACCTTCGCATCAGGCGTATACATAATTATTCATGCCAAATAACTTTCAGACTTGAAGAATCCCACCCACTCAAGAGGAGAGCAGCCGTGAGTGTTTGCTTCGCTGTCCCAAAAGAGCATTGGACTACTTTACAGGTTGAAGGTCAATGCTCTACCAAACAGGCTTTTTTGGTCACAGGGGAGGCCCACTTTCCGAATCAGACGGAACGTCTTCATCCTGCAGAAAACGCTGGGAGACGTTGTGTTAAAATACCACCAGATACATTAGGAGAGAGATTATAGGCGGAGAAACAAGAGAAACAAGTCTACTGTCTTTTTTTTTTTTTTACATAAGACGTAAAAATTGATTCGTCTTAAAGCGACAAAATGATAGCGTACAATTTTTAATTAACTCTGGACAGTTGATGAAATGTCCGTCATCCTGCTAAGACGTCTTCCTCAGCAAAGACGAACTGGACCGCGTTCACACGGTAACAATCTTCAAACCACCCAAGGCATTTTTCAATGTCCTCCCACTGACTTCAAGGACAAAATTCATCACAACACCATCCTCACTACATCCTGATACACACAGGGGAGAGTCACACACACACACACACACACACACCTCACACCGAGGTTTACCTCACATCCTCAAGGGTCGACCAGCGAAGCGGAGAAATCATTAAAAACTATATTTCATACAAAAGGCTACGATCGCAGTCTTAGTCACCTTTGTGTGTGATAATTTAAGTAGCAGCTAATTGATTACCCGCCGGAGAGTCAAAGGACTGCAGAAAGGTCAAGGTATGGCACCATGCGAAGGACAAACACCACAGGTGGCACAGAAAGGTCACAGCCCCTACGCCTTTTTTTTTTTTTGTTGAAGAAAAGAAACAGTTGATGAGCTCACAGGAATCCCAGGGGAGCCACAGCATGAGTAATTTTGGGGCAGACAGCAGTCTTGTCTAAATATAAGCTCGCAAGCTGTGCTGGCTGGCAGTCGCTGGAAAACCAGTCTTGAGACAATGTTGAAATCCAGGTCAGGTAGAGATGCTGTAATCTAACACAAGCAGCTATGGGAGGTGTTTGACATGCTTAACAAGATCGATACATGAGCATGTATGTAGATTTGGACACATGATGATGGTTAAATGTTTTTTAATTATATATTTATATACAATAAAGACTGAAAAAACACGTTTTTTTTGGTTTAATTTTACAGATGCAGACATGTTTGGCTCGTAACTGGTGTCCTGAATTCAGTTTTTAAATTCCTTTCTCGCTTTTCATTTCGTTTGCTCATTTTGAGTGACTGCTTTCATCATTGTCCGTTTACAGAGTAATTCCTTTTGTTATCGACAGTGCAGTAATAAAATAAAAAAAAAAAAATTTGAAGGTTTAGGATGGAGCTTTGTCATTTTGGTGGCACCTGTCTTTGTCTTCTTGGCTTGTTTACCTGCCGGTTCATTTGGTTCAACCCAGATAAAAAAAAGAAAGCAGTATGAAGTATTCCGTCCGTCCCTTTCATATGAGTTGGCGTTTGAACAGATTATTTTGGAACACGTATCAGTATAACCGAGCCCAGTTCATCAGCACGGCAAATTACAGTCTGACTAGAAAATAAATGAACACGTCTGTCTGACGGGTTCAACACAAAACAGAACATTAGGATTCTCGGTTGCATCTAAGTGCAGCCGGAACATTGGCCAAATGAGAAATGAATCAGTGGAAGCAGAGTGACACTGCAGGGCAGTAGGTAGGCTTCATAAGTCATGTGACAATGTGAAATACGGCCATAACAACACACACAGACGTATACGTCTCTTAGTAGTAGTGTAATCTTTCTTAACAAAGACTGTGAAATCAAACCGTTTCCTTAATGCTCTTAACAGATTAACAGTCGAAATGTCTGCAAGTGTCAGAGCAGATACTGTGTGTACTAGCAGAGACGTGTGCTTGGCAACCGTCCCTCCCCTCGACAAACGACCGTATCCTCAGGTGTCCATTATTCTGAATCGCAGGGCGATGCTGTAAAAAAAAAAAAAAAAAAATGGCTCCATTTATGTGTCACCTTCGTTGCTTTTAAGCAGGTGTCTGAGGAGAACACTCTCCACTTGGCCCTTTTTTTTTTTTTTTTCCTCCACCCGCCCCTCCCTGAAAAAAGCAATGAAGTGAAATGGTGGTGACAGCCCCATCCTTGCCGGAGCAGGACAGACACCGCTTGTTAACACGTGGCGAACGAAACAAGACTAATGTACATTTCAAGGACAAAGAAAAAGGTTGAATAATTGAAAGCCCCACTCTCGCTAGGACTATGTGTTAAAAGAGCCTGACAATCACATCACATTGCTCTCACTTTTCCAGTCAGTTTCCGCTCTAGTGCCGGGCAGCCCCCATCGGCGCACAGGCATTAGGCATTCTTTCACGTAAGCTCTGTTTCTCCCATGAGTGCCTGAGCTTTATTCAAGGTACAAAGGGGAGATAGTGTTTGCAGTCTTTGATTTACCAATGGGGCCCTATAAGATGGGAGTCAATCTGCACCAAATACCGGGTTTAGTAGGAAGCAGTTAAGCGACACGGTTCCCTTAGGACCCACGGGTCCTTCTTGTCAGCTTGACATACTTCATGTTGCCATTTGCACATTTACCAAGAGGGTTTTCCTCCCTATAGGGCCTCCGGAGGGCTCTCCTCTCGAACACAGGCAACATGAGGACGGAGTGAGGATTTATAGGTATAAGCAGGTTTCTCAGACAGAAATTCTGGGTCAAATGGTCATCCGACCCCAGGCTGGGTGTATCGATGCAAACACCCACACATGCACATATGCATGGAACCAAGTGCACAACCATGTAAAACAACTTCAGGAGTTAAATTTGCTTGGCTGACTAAAGCATAATTTGACACCTTTTGTCAGACTTGCGACTCTTCGCTATTTTTTTTTATTGTTTGCTTCACGGTTTTAGGTATCATAAAGGCCCGGGGAGCCGCATGCACGGCACTCGCTGACGCATTTGTATTTTTACAGAGTGTCAGGGCTGCAGATCAAGGTATGAAGAGCTGGGAACTGCACTGTCCATGACACATAATAGTCTTCTCTTATTCGCATGCATTGCGTCGTTCATATATCCATGTTGAGAAAGTTCTGCAGATCAGGCAGAACAACTAACTGGCACTCTGTTGATCATTCACTGCCATGACCCATCAATCAGATCCAAGGTGTTGGGATACAGGCTGCTTGATTGATACTATGTGTCATTGTGCTGTGAACAAAATTCGATTTCGGTGGTGACTGAAAGCCTCTGGGAAGTTAGTCAATATGTTGCTCGCCAGACTATAATTAGCCCACTGGGTCCTCGACGGACCCGGGGGTGAGGTTGACGTCAATTGTCAACCCTAATAACAATGTCAGTTTGGAAATTTGACGGTTTGACAAAGGTGTCATGTCGTGTTTGTGCAGACATTCAAATATATATTTCCATTACGTTCTCACGAGTTGCAGCATTGATTAGGTCGATTTATTATATAAGAATTATATTATTTATTCTAAATCAAACTTCTATAGAGATGTAAAATTTCACAAAAAAAAAAGTCTGCATGCTGCTTCACCGCAGCTGTGCAGGATACAAAGGGCATCAGAGGGAGGAAGCCGTGTCATTAAAAGTGTCATTAAAATCCCAAACCTTGCTTGGATGTTTACCATGCAAAGGAACTATTAGGTTTTCTGCGTGGGTTATGAAAGAGCTGGTACAAGATGGTGAACGAGATGAGTGCTTCCCAAATGAGAGACGCTGCTGTTGAACTCATTAATGGACGAGGAGGAACGATTGGAACGGATATTCATGAGATGAAACATGCAGAAGATAAAGCACATTCTTTCCCAGAAAGCGCGGTGACGGCATGTAATTATTCCCTCAATGGCGAGCCGTGTGTTTATCGGAATGGTAATGTATGCATAATAACAGGCTCCGCAACGCCTTCGAGAAAGTCAAGGCTGTCGTTCCGTCAATCAGTCCTCAAAATAGAATGACAAATAAGTATGCACTGCTGTCATGCTAAATGACACACAACAGCCCCCCCTCATAGCCCCCTAAGCTGCCAAATAACAGACCGGCATATGGGGTGGAATCATTGCATCAGGGATCGAAGTGAGCGGGTGGTTATTTGGCCACAGGCACACCTGAGTCTATTTTCCAGTGTGAGTTCACAAGCTGACAGAATGACAAGAAACAGGAGGGGGGTGGGGAGGGGGGGGGGGGGGGGGGGGGGGGGGGGGGGGGGGGGGGGGGGGGGGGGGTTTGCAGACACAATGACGGACAGGGAATAACCATGAAAAAGGTATCAGCATTTCCATCATGCGGTGCAGAGCACAGAGAGAAGATGAGACAATGCATCAATGAGCGACTCACTTGTAGCTGCTATTGATTATCCGTGACTTCTCCGCGAGACCCCCCACCCCTCACCCATTATTCACCTTAAAAGAAGAACCGGCAATAAAATACGATTGAAGGTTGGGACTCTGCGAGCGGAGTCATATCATAGCAAGCAGGGTGGGATACATCTGATACCTCCTGTAGGTGACTTGATGCCATATGTATAAAACTGTATTAAACACAAACCTTTTATTTCCTCTGTTTCAGCTTGATGTTAGTTAACAGCATGTTGGTGCCCCCCCCCCCCCCCCCCCCCCCCCCCCCCCCCCCCCCCCCCCC
>CAAKHC010002477.1:80262-100892 GCA_901007825.1 Macroramphosus scolopax
TCGTTGCGGGGAAGAAAAAAAAAACAAAAAACAGACACACTATTTACCCAGGCCATCATTCATGAGGAAATGGTTACCCTACAAGGTGGCGATGGAAGGAAAGCCCATACATCACATCCCCTCCTTGTTATTTATATTTATGACAGTTTCTGAGGAAATAGAAGAGTTACAGGTCTTTTGCATGTTGCGCGTTGCCCCCTCAGCCGATAGCCTGTCGGCGAACGAGGCCTGTCGAAGATGGATTTAGTCACTGACCTTGTGTAATTAAGTCGTTGTAATTAGCAATCAGAGGATGGAACCACCCACCTTGTGGAGAGCGGTGCATGTGTAGAGAGCAGGGGAGGCTCACCACCCCGCCGTCACTTTTACTGATTGTCAATCAAAGGGCTTCGACCAGCATATATAGCAGGATTAATAAAGGACACGGGTACTTAGGATAACGGAGATAAATCTCACATGATTACAAAGAACTCGGAGATTTTGAATGTTATCAGGTCATTAAATTATTAGTTGTAATCAGGAGCAAAGAGATGAGGTAGACCCTGCTGTACCTATAGTTCAAGCATCTGATAGCTGTAATACGTTTGACCACAGGAAAGGAGTATATCAGATGACTCATATATACTGTGTATATATACTGTATATATGTGTATAACAGCAGACCTTGCAAGGGGAGACGGGTTCTTGGTTCAAGCCACAAGTCTTAAACTTGCAACTGCGATTCAAGGCTGTCTTTATAAAGCTACACCAGCAAATGACTTCAACCGCGTGGTTATCATGGTAACCATGGCGACGTGATATATAGCAAAGTATAACCTGCGACACAAGCCGGGAAGTTTTTCCCTTCTGTGCCGTAACCTTACCAGATCTAAACTACACCCTTGAAACTTCATGAAACGTCTTTTTTCAGGGCCATTTAGTGACTGTAACTAATATCACAATCCAAAGTGGCAGCAGATATCTATTGCTCTGGTGAGTGTCGTACAACGGCTTTGTTTGCTTTTTCTCCATACGAAGGTGGTAAGACGGAGGAGAGGTGTAATGTAGTTTATTCATCGCGGTTGAATCGGTGGTGCGTCTCACGGTCACTCCAAGAAATCCTCCAGTGTGAGTTTTTAAACAGCCTTAAATAAATGACTGAAAGGAAAATGTATGACTTTTACCACCCTTCACCCAAACTGTCTCCACCCTCCTCTGAACCACAAAGACGTAACTAACTCCACATACACCAAAAATAGCAATCGGATAAATTATCTTTACGTATGATACGAAGCGACTATCTCATACTAATACGTACTACGAGTTCCCAGATAATGAACGTCGCTCTGGAGATGTGGTAATAATAAGTCACTTAAATGAACGTCTTTGCAGCTGCTGCTGATAATCTTAATCAAAGAAGAGTCGTTGTTGTTGACTACTTCAAATGTTCACCTTGACTCTGCTTTGTAACACCAAGTGTAATAGCTGCTGCAACCAACCAGTAAATATGAAGGTAAATAGTCTGTGGAGTGCTGAGTGGAGATTGGAAATACTCTCCCCCTTGTTAATGTGCATGAATTTCATTTAAGTTACAATATTGTCAAGCGGCAACTTCATAAGAATGCTTTGGAGTTCATTAACTGTAAATCGGCTCATTACTTTTGTTTTGTATTTGTTTTTTTTTTAGCAAGGGGAGGTAATATGTCCTGATGGTCCCTGATAAATCACCTAATCAATCAAGGCTGGGAAAAAACAAGCACTACATGCAACCTGAAATTACTTCATTTGAGCCCATGTGCGGCATTTTGAGTTCACGTTTTCATACGACATGTAAGACTCAACTCTGATGATGCCGGCACGTGTTTGTGGAGGATTTCATTCACGCCAGTGCGTCAGAAAGAACGAGACACTTCTGCAGTTGCGTCCCCCGTGCAGGCCATCATCTAATGGGTCGGGCTCCGTATGTGCACCGTCTAATCCGGCTCGTGCTAAATTAAGAGAGGCTCAGTCTTGCATAAAAGATACGATCTCTGCATCTACAAAGCTAGTTTAGCACAACACATGTTCGCACCCCACACTGAGTTCCCCCAACAGGCCTGCTTCTCTCATCGCCATAGCAACTTACACTAAGTACTCCCATCTCACAGTGAAGATTGGGTGTCTCCAGTGTAAAGACTCTTAAATCCAGGCTTTTTTTTTTTTTTTCAATCCATATCATCTCTATAAGCATGTAACATTCACTGAGAAAGACCAAATATTTCTCCAAATAATTCCAAGACATACTCTAGTTTTAGCAGATACAACCACGTGAAGCCCTCAAGCTGCAGTAAAGTGTTGAAACTAATATAAATATGAATGCTTGTACTCACAAAACTACTGTGTTTTATGTAAAACAGTTCTGAAAATGAGAGTCAGTCATGTGGAGGATGGAGACGAGTGGTCAATTTTCTGAAATAACGATGACTAAATGACTGCACACACATCGGATTCATGTCTTATTGCATTCAAGGGCTAATCCAACACTGTTGGCAGCTGCTGGTTGTTTACATGTGGAGCAGATGTTGCAGATGTTTGTTTTTTTTCGGGGGGTATACACTTCATGACTCACTTTTTAATTGAGAAATGTAGACTGGCTGATCAAAGGCAGAGCGAGCACGTAACTCGCGCCGTCGTCGAGTTAGTGAAAGCTGAACTCACTGATGTGTTGCGAAACAAGACGAAATCCAGAAGGTTGATGTTTTAACTTTATAGCAGCATTTTAACCGTGCAGAATGCACTGATGACAACAATTAAATTTTCAATTAGCTCTTGGTTTTAATAGAAGCCCCTTGAATGACTGGATTCCTCTGTAGTGGGACGTCGGTACTGAAGAGGTCCTATTAACATCTTTTCTAATACATAAATACATTTAATTTGTATGAAATAAATCCTGTGACAGTCCAATACAAATTGTTTCGGTGAGGACCGCATAGACAATCAATGATCTCCAGCAGCCAGAAGCTTTTGATAGTCTTCATTCAGATTCTAAAATAATATATAATGTAGCAGTAATTGGAGTGTCAAAATATCTATTGAACCAAAGTATTAGCTGAGGATATATTCATATCCCAAGGCTGCCGTGATACTGTATCCACGTCGTCATATTATATAAGCAATAATAACACGTGTAAAAAAAGGAATGCCGATTGGTTATAAAGCTCCTCAACACAAAGTCAACACGAGGACCTTGAAGCGTATTTATCTTCTCTTAATGGAAAAACTACTCTTCAATTCAGAGGCAAGAGACAGACTTATTTGAACAAATGTGACTGCATTCTTCAGTCTAATCCTACTTAAGTTCAATGCTCCTGGGTTACTTTTGTTGGGAGAAGAAACTAGGAGATGCTTGCCAGTTCATTTCAGACTCCACCAAAAAGATGATGAGGAGAATAACAGCTCTTTTTTTTTTGTTTGTTTGGGATGTTTGTGGAGGAAGGAGAAGAGCTCTAAGTTTACAGTAAACACTGGAGCGCGACCAAGTTAAGCCCAAGAAACTAATTTAAATACATATAGATCACCACCAAGAGAAAGGTGATCAAAATCATTTTTTTTTAATTAGGCTACGAAACCGTATCATCTGTCTGCCTGTTAATTGTTAGTTATTATACTCAAATCTCTTTAGTGCATCAATATCAAATTCGCAATTAATTTTTAAAAGCCAAAGAATGTATAAAGGAGACACGTAGATAACCACAAAAGGCTGCAGCCAGCCAAAGGTTTCACACATTTAATAATTTAAACAGATAGCCTCGAAAGCATTAACAAGCATCAAACAAAATACTGCAGTAAACAAACGTTATGTTGCAGAGATAAAAAAAACTCTTCTTGTCTGAATGATCCAGAAACATAAAACAAGCTTTACCCTCGTTGTATCTGACGGATTCTTAGCAAAGGAATAAAACGAATTATCGCGTCTGTTTGCTGAAACCATTGTGGGTTGTCGTTCTCCGACATTACTGAGGGTCTTTATGAATATTGTATCACCCAGCAGTCTCTCTGGCAATGCTAGAGAAAAAAAAAAAAAAACAAGTTGATTACTGACCTCTCTGGCGGTCACACCAATCACAAACAATGGGAGTCCCGGCCACAACACAGGGGTGGAGGTTTGCAGCAGAGTGGATTAATCAGGAAAAGTCAAGGTGCATTTCATTTATCAAGATTCCTCATCCTATCAAAGTCAACAGTGAGCCAATTGGTATTTCAGGCCCCTGAAAGTGCCCTTCAGACACAATACCGAGGTCCTTTGTTCCCAACAGAGCACAATCAACACCTAATGTCGACTCTTTGGTGTAATATTGCTGTTTGTACTTTGTCTGTTACTGATAAAGACTGGATGTGCCCTGTAGTGATGCATTACCTTCCCTCCGGTACATATTTTCACAGACCTGACATCCCACCGACATCGGGCACGCCGTTAAGGCGTCTTCCAATAATCCGCAAATGCAATCATTATGAATTTCCACCCTGCTTCTTTATTGTATTTATTCTGTTGCTGATATGAGCTTGCATCTGCTTGATTGCAGAGCAATCAGCATCATTAATCAAGAAGCAGTATTGATTTGCAATGAAAAAAAATTGGACATAGAGAGCCGAAAAATTTGGTTTCTCGAGGGAGGAAGGGTCCAGGGGATTTTGCACCTTCCTGTAATGTTAGTTTGCTAGGTGGATTAACAGAGGTCCTAAACTGAGTGCTACAGATTGTCGGGATTTAGAGATTTGGTGGGGATGGATTGACGGTAGTGCGTGTAGATCAGGGCGGAGATTGAGAGCAGATGGCTGTGATTTGGGCACGATTATCCAGCCGGTATTGTCACTGATCTCCATCATCCTGTTTCAATTTCTCAGGAAGTGCAGCTCATCTCAGACAGAGAATCCAGCTGCCCCAATCCCTGGCAATGGACCCTGTTAATGGGGAGGATTAAATTCACCTCTTCCTTTACTTCTGCAGTGCCTCTACTCCTCTGCTGACCTGATGAGTTGCGACTTTGTTCCAGACATCAACATTATGAAACAGGTCTCTCCATTGCATCCTGTTTGTACCTAATATATCTAATATATCTAATATATCTAATGTTTAGCTGTACGCCTTCCTGATATCTTCCAGTCTGTGTCGCTGTGTTTCTTGGCCAGGTGTCCCTTAGAAGAGAGATCCTTGATCCCAATTAACCCCTCAAATAAGTGGTAAATACAATAACTCCTACAGACACTGATAATGACAATTATTGGCTGAGGCATTTGAGACCTGAGCAAATAACAAAATTACACCGTAGTCATCCGACGATGAGGAGGATGAGAAGAAACTGCATCAAAGGTCTGCCAAGGGACAGGGGCCAAGAAAGACTTTGCCAAAGAGAGAAATTAATTTGAAGCTATAGCGAGTAGTGAGTGTTGGAAGGCAAACAATATTAATCTCAAACACGAGCATATGTCGTCCGGCCATTTCTTGGCACGGCGAAGTCCATTAACAGCCAGTTTCGCTCAAGTGCGACGGTTTGTCCAAATCCTAGGTCGCGCCAAGGTCAACCAATCTTTCTCACAGGACACATTTAAAACAAGGTTAATCCTGCTGCTGTCTGCGTTGCAGAGGGCACGCGGGTTGAGTGCTCCGTTGAAAACCTCCGGAGTGTTAACTTTATGGATGGTACAGGTGCCAAATATGCGAGACGTGCATGCGACGCACTGCAATCAACCTTTGAGCCAATAGGGATGCAAATGAGTGTTTTTTCCAGTTGGTTGATGTCTCAAAGTTTATTTGTTTTCTTCCTGTTAATTACTTTGGCTTCAAATTGAGTTCTATTACAAGAAGTAAAAACCCCATTTAACTTACTGAAAACTTTTTTCTTTTCAATCTTCCCTTTGCAAAGCACAGAATTTGACTTCACCACGTATGCATGAAAAATAAAACAGATACTTTGTTTCGCTACTTATAAAACCTGCAGGGTCCATTATTTTATTATAGCGTATCATCATAATTAGATTGGATGAATAAAAATTGGCAGTGAAAGATAAGGTTGAAACTTAAAGAAGTATCAATCAGCTGGTATCGTCCTTCCGGGCTTGGCAGCCCGGCCGCCGACCTTACAGAGTGAGAACGTGATCTGTGCCCAGTCTTTGTGTCATGATCCTCCGCGGCTGCCTGGACAATTTACAGCAGTCCGGGGTGTGAGTGGAACTCCCATACCACAACCTCCCCTTTCTATTTCAAACTCATTTAATGTCTGTTTGATGGGAGCTGTCAGGAACGTCTGTGTGTGTGTGTGTGTGTGTGTGTGTGTGTGTTGGTTGTGATATACGAGGCCCACGGCCAACAACAAACACACCAGCTCTAAATTTGGAGTTGGTGGCAGCTTAATAATGAGACTTAGGGAGTATGATAGGACGGGCAAGATTACAACCCCCATGACTTGCATGGCTTTGTGTACAACACCCAACGATTGCAGACTAAATTCCACTAACCAAATACAAACAGAACGAACTGCGACTGAGTGACGAAGCTTCGGTCTCTTCTTCTCTCGCCTCATTTCACCCATTCAGCTGCTAAAAAGTTTATACGGTTTGTTGACTTAAATGTCACTTTGTCAGATAAATGTTTAGCTACTTGTCCGTGCAGATTACTTCTGATGCGTCTGCCAAGCGTTTCAAAGTCAGCACGCGCAGTCAACCAAAGGATTCCTTCCTTTTTATTTTTTTTAACAAACGTACAACTTTCAGAAAGCATTATGAGGTCTTAAAGCCTTGAGTCCCTTTTGTGCTCTAGATTTATTATAAGACCCAAATAGTGTATGCTCAGCTTTCCCAAAGAGAAAATAGGACAGACACATTCCAACATCTATTTTCACGAGTTACAATAGACTCCAAGGACTCAGCACTGTAGTTTGTAAAAAAAAAAAGAAAGAAGAATGAAGGTTACAAAATGTTAAGAATACTTTCTTACTTTTCAACTCCTCTCTCAGAAAGACTCAATAAAAAAATGTACATTATATATGAATCTATTACAGGGCTTTTATATAATGGATTAGGTTTATCTAGGTGTACCCAATAAAACGTTTCCTCCAGGTGCGACATGCACCACGAAGGGTATTTACTAATGTTACTGAGACATTTTCAGCAGATGTTAAAATCCCCTCTCAAATGAAGGCTGCACTACTTATAAGTACGGCATGGAGGGACACTCACTTTAAGGCTTCAAGCTGTTTTGCCGCTTTTCTTCCCAACCTTGGGAAGACACCCTAACTTTGTTCTGTAAGAATAGAAGCATTATGCTAATGAGAGCTTGCCCTGTGAAGAATACATTTGCTGGAAAACATTTTGGCTTCCGCCTTGGGAGCTAATTGAGTGCTCTGACAATGCAGTGCTTGGCTGGTTCACATATACTCTGGGGTGGACAATTCAATTCTGCAGCAGGCTCAGAGGCACCGTGCAAGGAGAAGTGAAAGGAAAAAGGGGCGCCTGGATTAAAGAGTCGGCGCTGTGTAAGTGGGCAAGTATTTTTTTTTAATATTATTGAACTCGCTGACAACGAAAATATCGGAGAACATGTCTTTTAATACGTTTTCATAGTTACATGACAACACCTCCTCTCACGAGTAGTGTCCACCAAAAAGAAAAACCTTTCTCCCCGTACTTAAAGTACCACTAATTTAATAGCTCTCAGAGCTTAATTGGATGCTTAATTCATTACTTCAAGCGGGCAAATTGGAAAGGTTCCAAATTAAACCTCCAACGTGAAACAAAAAGGCTCAATGTGAGACGAACACACATTATTTGACTAATTAGAGCTATCGTCAATTATATCATGTTGATTTCCAATTACAGTCTTCCTTAGTTGTTTTTTTTTTTTTTTTTGTTGCACAACTGTGGAATGAACATCCTGGTTCTCAAAACACCGTGTGGAAGTCTCTGTTCATACAATTAAGACATACAAACACCTTTAAATCATCCGGTGATGACTTGTGTCGGCCTCACTGACAAACCATTGTTTTACTCTGCTTCTCTGTACACTTGGATTATTCTAAGAGTGGAGTGTTTACATGGCGAATAGGATATTTAAAGGCGATTTAATTATTGTTGTATGTTTCTTTTTAGAGAAACGTGAACGCACTGTTGTTTTTATGGCAACAACGTGACCCGCAGCAACAAGTGTACATTTAACCGCTTGAGAAAAGCCCGACAGATTGATACCACTGTCACAATTCCATCAACGTGCCGTCTTATCTGAGTGTGTATTGCAAGTGGCAGAGGGACCCAGCTGGTGCGGCTGGCCCAGACCTTGACCCAGCAGCGGCACCGGGGTCGGTCCCAGTCACAGATAATTGCTCTTTATGCCTGTCTTACCGATCCGGCTCCAGCAGAGCGCACAAATAAAAAACTGGAAATATCATCTGATCTCTCACTTCAATAACAGATCCAACGGAAACACACACACTCCCTCACAAGTCGGCTCGCTCTGGTATACTTAATGACATGATGTAGATTCAGTGACAACATTAGTGTAATAAAGACATGTTATCACTATATGAATGTTGGATTATTGTCTATTTAACTGGCTCACTTGGAGCAAACAATGGTCAAATTAATATCCAGAGGTTTCAGCTCTAAGACGCTTCCTGGTAATGCTGACTGATCTCGACAAACGGGGAGCTTCAGTCGACATCGGGGCGAAAAGAAGCAGAGAGGCCAATGTTGAGAGGAGGAATGCAAGTGTGCTTTGAAAGTAGGGTTACAACACTCTTGGGACACCTTGGAGCTTTCTCCTTGTCATCAACACAGACACACGGCCGTGATCAAAGGCACACACTGCCCCCATTGTTTGCACTCGTGTAAGGTGGGGAAATACTTCCTGCAGAAAAAAGGTGCAAAGACCAAAGTGCTGTTTACTATAACGATATCGATTATGGACACTGAATACTGACTAAAGCCCTATTTCCTAACAAAGCTATTGTTGTATTGTTTCGACGGAGTGCCTTGAACCCACGAATTGATCTGTTTTGTTCGGTCACGGTAATCACTCACGAAGTAAAGCACAGGTTTGAATTTGCATTACAATGTTGAGGGACCACGCTTTCGCTTCGGCACCGCACCACACAAGACAGCAGAGGCATCAGCTCATAGGCAGCACAGCGCGGTGCTAACTCAGGCCGCCGCTTAATGACTCTTAATTCAGTGAGCCCTTTTCTCTCTCCGAATACTGAGCAATTACCATTTAATGCTAGTGGCGGTATAGAGCCCGTGGAGGAGAGGACGAGTGATGTTAATTTCAGCATGGGGGTGGCCGATCGTGGGAGGACAATGTTGAGATGGCAGCCTTTCTTTTTTTTGTTACATTCCCAGTTAGTGAGCACTATCAACCGTGCACCTGGCTTAACTGTAAGCCATTCTCCATCTCTCGCCTCATTTGCACTTTATGCTGATATTTCTATGTGGGTAGCCCTCTGTATTGTTAATGATACTGCCCTTCAGCTCTATCATCAAGTATGCTGTGTTTTTCAAACGTGTCAGACCGAGACAGAGAGAGATAGAGACTATGTATATATGTGGGGCATCTCGGAGCAACCGAGATCCCCTGCAACAATGAGGAGTTAATCTTTTAGTCGCGTGGCAGATTGGGCCATGTGGCACGGTAGTTCTGTCTAGAATATCCAAAGGTCCTTGGCATTTATGCATCATGCAGCAGCAGTGAGCTGGGGACTAGGCCAGCCTTGTGTACCTAATTGCATTTCAGAAGAAAGACAAATTAGAATAGATATAAACCTTCACAGAAGTGAAACTTGCAGCTTTCGGCCCATTTTCCTGTGTGTGTGTCTGAAACTAAGAGCAAAGTAAGGCAGGGGAGACAAAGATAAAGCAGGCACTCTTCAATGTGTTTTCTCTCTTCCCCTTAAGACACAGAGGTCTGCCATCAGTCATATATTTGCTTCACTGTCACACAGGCATATGTTAGAGTTGTCCTGTCATGTTTCATTTCGTGAACTTTAAGATGCCCCTGACCTGCTTTATTATTGCCGGAGGGTGAGGAAGGGCTACAGGGTGGGATGATGGCTTGCATGCTGGTGTGCAGTGTCCCAGCATTGGTCTCTGGGGTCAGGTAGAAGTAAAGTCCACATGTGACACGCAGTCATGTTAATACTTACATGTTGCTATTTATTTCAGTATTCCTCTGCTGTCATACCAAGCTTCCCTAGCATGCTCTGGTTCAGTTTCCCAACTCTCACTCCAGCCCTGTGACTTAATCAGTCTGACAGACTCGAGGTGCCTGGGGAAAGACTCTCTCTCCACAGTCGCCTTTCTCCTCAAGTTTATGCTCGCTGTGACAAACTCATTCTGGCACCTTTCGAAATGTAGTGCTCTCTGTTGGACGGCCCTCTGCGGTCTCTTCACGCTCACACACACACACACTAAAGTGCACACATGAAGCATGCATTGATGCACACAGGTACATGCAGGAACACACGGAGATACGCAGGGAATTCGGATGTACAGTATGCCCCATGGAGCACATGTTACATCTCACACCCTCCTCCTCGAGGTACTCTCTTTGTTCCATTGTAAGTATTGTCTGAAACAGCTCCCACGCACAAAGTGGAAGCAGTCCTTATCGACTTACTCCTATTGAGTGGCATTCTCAATTAGTTTCCATCTGACCTCTGGAGCTCCTTTTCGGAGTTCTGCATCCATGATAGTCGTTGACAATAGCCCGCGTCCGATGACTTCTGGCTAACAAAGTGGGCTGCAGAGCTCATACTTTAAATTTGTAGCAAAACAACAGCAGCCCGGTGGCATCCTCAACCTCCTCTTGATCCAAGAACTTAAAAATATGTTTGGAATGGGCCAAACGGCACTGATTGAACCTACCTTAAGGCCCTGTCTAAAAGGCTGTATCTCATTGCTAATAGAGCTGTGGGTTGAGATGTACTCCTACAGTTAGTTCCACAATTAAATAAATGGAAGTCTGTTGAATAGAAACCTGTAAATGTTCACTCGTATAAGTAGCGTATGGAAAAATAAATAGCCGACCTTTACCCCCCGTGGTGCAACTTGTGAAGTCACTGATTCAAACAGCCGTACCTTTATTCTATAAAACGGACTCAAGCAGAGCTGGGACTGATTTGTGAGTGCTCTCCGAGGCAGTGCGTTGCCTTCGCTAAGCCGGGAGCTTTCAATCCTGCTAATTAACAACACTCCCTGCACACCTGACCAACCCGCCTCCGGTGGGGTCGTTGTGTACAGCTCTGGCTGCTGACTCCCCAAAGACAAATTTAAAGGTCTCCCAAAGCTCTGTAGATGGACGGCAATCGCACTGATAGCACCTGACAATCCATTCCACTTCCTCCGATCTCTTGTTGTCCTCTTCCACATGCCTAGGCATTTCAGTAACAAAGGCTTGCAGGCTTTCCTTGACCTGGCTGAATTGATGGAGCGAGGCTCCTGCAGAGCAAAACAATCTGCGCACTTCTTTCTGGATGGCAAAACAAGGGGTGGGGGGGTTGGTTAGGGATTTTTGAGGAGTTGAATAAGGCACATGTAATAGGTCTGATCAGGGATTCTCTCATTATTCTCAATTTTGAACAGAAGCAATGATAAGAACCAAACATTTCCTATCTTTCAAAGTGGCAATTTGCCAGTATAATTACTGTGTTTATGTGGGCCTGTCATTCTTTTATCCATTCTCCTCGCACAAATTGCATTATTTTTTCTCCTTTTATTTCTTGCCTGTTAATTCTCACTTTATTTCCATTAAGCTTTTGTTTGTTCACAGCGATCTGTTGCTGTAATTTATTAGAGCTGTCAGTGTAAATGATGTGGCATGCCGACACAGCCCACCAAATCACGACTCCCCCCCCCCTTTCCTCCGCTCCTTTTATGGAGAGCTGCCCTACTTTTTTTTAACAGGGAGAGGAGAGGGAGACATTACAATTAAGGTGGCGACATCGACCCGCTGGTGTCCGTGCCGAGGGACCAGATTTCCTGTCAGAGAGATGCTGGCCTTCACCTCCAGGGAGCTCTGGGTTGAAATCTGGATCATGTCTCAATGGGGTAACTCTACTGTTCCTGTTCCAACATTAAATCAAGGTTTTAAAAGACTCTGAAAGTATGGGCATCTCTTCTTTTTTTTTTTTTTTCTTTCAGCCAAGAGATCTGGATCATTCATAAATGTGGTAATTTCCTTCCTCTGTTATTTCCTCTGCTCTGCTCATACCTACATGATGGCAGTAGTAACAGTACGCCTGGCTAGAGAGACTTAAAGGCCACTTATTTATCAATACATGTTTGATTTGCTCCCTCATTGGAAGGGTTGGTGTTATATTTCTGGGAGCACGGTCAGAATGCTTGGCCTGCTAAAAGGAGTCAGACTTCTTTGTCTTCTCCAGGCTGTGGATGTTTGACAGCATGCCTGGCTATCAAAACTGTCTGAAGCCCATGTCGTTTTCCTTGCAGGGGGCCTGAGAGGCAGAGCGATCACAATAAGACCCCACAATCTTCACTTGTTCATTTCCAAGACCGGGATACCGCTTTTTCTCTCTCATTTCTGTCTACTTCCCCTTTTGTACAAGGCAGCTGCCGGTTTTTTTCGGAGATGAAAGACACTTGTTTAGCTGCCTTCAAAGAGTCACACAACACTGAAAGTCACTTGTATTACAGAGCTGTTCAGTCTCCATTTTAAATCCAATATTGAGGTGATGATCAAAAAGGATCAGAGCTGAGGGAGAGGTAAAATGTCTGAGGGATGTCTGCTCTGGCGTAAACAACAATACCGATTCCCTGGGCCGACACGTTCTCATCCCGGGACGTGAAATAATTATATTTGCAGCTCATCAAACAGCTACACTTCCACACGCCCCTCAGGTCTCGTACCGACACACAGGGCACCCTTTTACGTCTGGATAAGACGCAGTGGGCTTTCCATCCAGACGTTTTTTGATACTCTGAGAGACGCCGCCAAAGTGAGTGACGCGTGTGCAACCCTGAAATCGCAGGCTGCAGACGAGGACAGACATTAGACTTGAAGCTATTAACCCTTCATTCAACGCGGAGCCCACGACTCTGGTTTAGACTTCTGGGGGCTGCAGGAATATCAACATTTATGAGATATTGCATTTTGTCCCTGTTTCAAATAAAGCTGTACTGCTGATAAAATTGTGTTTTTCCATGAAAGACTTGTTAATAATTCAAACCCACATGCTGGGGAAAGTTTAGGGACCAATGCACTGGAGGTGATGAGGGGGGGGGATCGGTGACACCTGAAAACATCCCACCGCGATCATCATTAGATGCCCTTCTGCATTTTTAATGACTCACTCTGCCGGTGTCACACAGGACTGGGACAGAGGCAAAGGCTTTCCTCAACCGTATCACAGGGAACACAAGCCGGAAGACAAGGACGGGGATTTTAACAAAAACATACACAACTTCACAAGCTGGTTGGAGGAAAACAGGAAGTAATACAACTTGTGCACAAGAAAAACGAGGGATAAGCATGTGCTTGTTTGCATGAATGCACTACAGACACTGTCATTAAAGATGGCGGCTGCAAGACGTAAACATGTTTCAGCTTGTTTTAAGATTTCCTTTTCTTTCTTTGTTAATCTTTCTTCTCCTCTAACCTTTCATACCTTCAACGTTTTATTTAATTCTGAAGGCATGTTGTTGTCATCACCACATCGACCCCGTATTAGATGTAACCTTGCCTTTCAGCTTGAAGAATAAGACGTACAAATTTCTAAATTTCCAAGAACCGTATCCTCTCTGAACTAAATGCACCTGTGATGACGCCCCCGCAGGGTTACCATGGTACCAAGAATTGACAACCTATTTTATAGTGACTATCCTCTGGTCCCGGTCTTCAGGGGAGAGGGGTTGACCATGATTGACCTGACCCGTCTTGCCTGATGTTAGTGCTTTGATGTCCATTCATCAGTCATTACATGGGCCTTTCTCGAGAAACATTATCGCTTTAGATAAGGCTTCAATAAACTGCACATGGCTTTTAGGGCACTCTCTTGCCACTCTAATCCAATCTCTGACGTGGAGTCTGTTCATCATCGTACACCGCAGGCCTTTTCTATGTCCCTGTGCTCTTCGTTGCACAGGAAGTAATGGATGGCTTTGCCCTTGGCTCTCCCCTCGGACCTCTGGTTGCTCTTCAGCTGTTTGTCTTCAGGTGCGTCCTCAAATGGGGTCTGCACTGTGGTATTTTGATTTGATTAAATCAGGTTTAGAAGGTTGGAGACTGAGGGAGGCAGAAGGGTTGCCCTGCCCATTATTGTGATCCAGTCCTCCGCCATTTAGCATTGGGTAGTGGCCAAAGGAAAGTGGAAAACTGAAATGAATTGTGTGCTCCATTGTGACTTGCATGTACACCCCCCCCCCCCCCCCCCCCCCCCCACACACACCCCCCAAGGATTGAGCAATGACCACTGTGAATTCCCCCAGGACTCCAAGCCAGATTGAAACCCCTGCCAACAATTTTGAAAGGATAGCAAATCATTTAACTCCCCAACGTGCATTAGCATTTTTTAAGTGTCTGGGCCATCAATATTAAATTGCACTTGATAAAATAAAATGAAAATCTGAGGGCTCTCCAACCTCCGATTCTTCAAAGTGAATATTGGAGTGGCCGCTAAAAATGAATTCTTAAATCAACTGTTTACGCTTACTTTTCTGACAAACGCTCCAGGAGAGAAGAAGTGCTAAGGCACTGAAAGGTGACCCAGAGTCTTGAAGTATATCCAGGGATTGCCTCCAGCTGATCCTGCCTATACCTTGTTATTACTGAACACAAATAAAGACCCGTAATAAAGTGATTCCCAGCAGTGGGATATGGAAGCAGAAGCTTGGAATCAATACAGCTATTTTCTATATTACAATATAAATGTTTGAGATAAATGCAAACCCTTATTTATTGTATGTTCAAGAGCCTGCCAGACAGGGCTAAGCCCATCAGTGCTACTCCTGGGTTTCAAATCTATTATTGTACTGTCTTTGCTAAAGCAAGTGGGGATATGGGACGTCTGTGTCACTGCCTGACATTCTGGATGCTGCGCTTTGCCTTGTAAACAACTATAATGACAGAGCTACAGGCCTCGCGCTGAATCCGCCCGGAGAACGACAGAGGGATTCCTGATCAACATGCAGACCGAGCACCCTTCGTCACAGATTTCCCAAGACCCGAGTGAAAAGCTCCTGTATTTTCCTCATTTAATCCACAAAAAAAAAACTACAAAAGACGTTGGCCCGGTGCTAACGACAGTGGTGATGAGCTTTTGTGGGGGAAGGGTGGCATGCTGGGTACTTTCTGGCACCTTCCGAGCATTGCAATCCCCACCAGTGAATGGCCCTTTCTTCCCGATTGCTTAATTGTCATAGTAAGGGCAAGCAGGTGGCACCAACCCTCATTTGGCAATCAGTTAGAAAAACGAAAGACAAAACATGCCCATCAACACAGTGCATGGGAGTGTTGGGGGAGGGAGACGTTTCATTCTCAGAGCTGCACCCCCCCACACCCGCCGCCCTCCCCCAGATTTCACAAGTTTTGGCTCGGATCAAGTGTAAGTTTTCACTGTTTCTGACGGGCTTTGTTAAATAAATCATCGCTTGGTATCAAATAGCTTTGAAAAAAAAAAAAGGCCATGATTTTTGGAACTACGGAGAGAAACCGCCGAAGCAACAGAGTCCTTCCCTCTACTAAAGCGGAGGACATGAGCAGGGAGGTGATGCCACAGGCACATCACCACGTGTGATGGTCCCACACCTTGGTGTTGTGCGACCGTTCCCATGAGTGGACTTTGTTACATCGGAGTCCCGACACATTTAACAGCCTAAAGGTGCCGAGCACGCTATCTGCAGCCATTCTCACTTTGCACAGCGGTTGTAATGGAAGACACATCCACATTCAACCAAAGGTGAGAAGCTTCTCCCCTCTCCAGATTCCTGCTTGTACGAGTTAAAAGGCTGTTTTGCATTTATATTGCCATTCAAGGCTTGTAGCTGTGATTATTGTGGCACAGACATCACACACACACACACACACACACAATGCATGTGCAGTGTGAAAACATTTCTCCATGAATCCATTGTTATGAATCTTCGGTGTGAGGATGTCGGGGCTAGGAGAAGCAGAGACAACAAGAGAGATGACGGGGAGAACAGGGGAGGAGGAGAAAGGGGCGAGTTCATCCTCGTGTCATTGCGAGCTGTCCCACCGACTTCCCTCCTAAATCTAGGAAGTCGTTATCGCATCAGCAACAACATTTCTCAAGTGCCTCGTCTCCTGAAGCACCACATGCATCTTCCCGGCGGCTCCCTAAAACAGACTTTACCCAAATGATGCGAGCAATCGTAGGACAAGCAGCTTGACACAGGTTGCAGTAATGCACGACAGCGTAGCTTACATGGGATTCTACACATCCGGTGGTTGTAGCCGTAGATCTGGACAGACATGAGTGTCATCTCTGGGAATACGGAGCACGTTCCGGACAGGGATGTGCAATGTATACGTGGACATTGTTCACGTACAAATTAGTCCGCCTGGTGGGACACACGCGTTTCTATACCATCACAGAAGCTCCCTGCATAGGTAGCATATAGATTATTGAACACATGTCAGCCTCTCGCTAGATGTAAAGATATTTTTAAAACGGAGGTGAGGTAAAGGCTGTATGCATTATGTATAGTAATCAACCCAGGCAGAACAGCAACACTGATTAGGTTAGGTATCACTAACCCGCTGCAGGTTAATCATGTTTTCTATTGTTGCGCAATTATAGGTTTGCAGCACATTTACTTCATGTGTTCATGGTCTTAAATGTGGTTGTGCTACTGCAGGATTAGTTATGTAGCTCGCTGTCTTACTTCCCTGTCTCACTGGTTACAGCGCATGCAAATTGATTGTTTAATTTACTTTACTTATGTTAGTTCTTGTTTCTCTCGGAGATGCGGTGGTGCTGCTCCCTTCCAACGACAGCGAGGGGACGTCTCTGCAGTGTGTGGGTTTGTGCTTTGGAGTGCGGTCTTCAATGAATTTGGTTATTAAAGTTTTTTAGGTTGGTTCTGAGGAATTATCTTTCTGCTGGAAAACGCTGCGGTGCGACATCACACGGCAAATTAAAAGTGTGTGTGTGTGTGAGGTTTCCGTATGTGTCGGAGAGTTAGTAATTATTTAAGAAATCGTGTCTCAGGTTTAATAGAAGCAAACAGACTTTCTGAAAAGCCTTTTACAAACAGAACACAATGATGGTGAGAATTCAATAGAGAAGTTGAGTGGCTACCAGTGTAGCTCGGCTTTGCGTCAGTAAACAATATCGTTGTTGATCTGCTACGGTAACGTACTACTTTGACTAGCAGAATGTTCAAGGTCGGTTTCTCTGTGAAATGTTCTAGAATGTTTGTAAGATGCTGTTTTTGAATGGTGTTTTAATATGATTTTCTTAACTGCATAATAAGTATTATAATAAAAGACAATGCTGTTATTTATATATCAGACGCACTGCAAAACCTTCATAATCTCCATAGTGATTCATTCGTTTCAACTGTTCCATGGGTAGTAAGTAAAGCTCCATTGTGCAGCTCAAACCAAAGACAATAATACAGATTGTAAGAACACGGTGTTGTTATATATTCAGTATTTATTTGGATTTTCCTAATTGAGAACTCAAACCCAAAACAAGCAACATCTAAAAAGAGACGGAAACAAGGTTTCATCCTGTGGTGACGATTTCCACTCAGTAAAAAGACAAAATGAAAATGTTCTCAGTGTGGCTGTCTGAACAAAAGGCTTATTAACGCCTCCGATTTGAGAAGCCGGCTTTTGACAAGAAAGGTGCAAACTTTGCATTGTTCCATTGTTTGAACCCACCTTGTCGAGCACCTGTGTTCAACAAGCAACCCCAGATCGCTGTCTATCAAAACCTCAGCGACGACGTCGAGGCAGGATTAGCAGAAGAAAAGACACAGAAGAGCAAAAAAAAAAAAAAAAAACACCATTTCCTGTTCAGCCCAGCTGTGTCAAGCTGTGTTTCCTCTTCAAGGAGAAATAACACAGTACGATCCACCACTGCACTTCATACAGCACCCCCACAACCGAACACACACCGCCCCATGGAGCCGCCTTTGGCTGCTTTAGCTGAAATCAACATAGCCTGTCGTTTCCTGTGCATTAAACTGCAATTTAGAAGCCATTAATCCCTCTTATAATCTGTCTCCAAATAAAATCCTGAACGGGGTCAAACAGGGCTTCCACACCCTATTCCACATTTAACAGTATGTTAACATAAATACGAATATTCGTCTCCAAACACCGTCTCCTCCGGTGCTCCGAGGATCCAGAACAATTGAGAAGTGACAATAAAGAGCTGGATGAAGTGCAGCTGCTTCCTGCCTTCACAGGTGACCCAGTGATCACAACAGCATCTGGTTGAATTACTTAACACTGCCACCCAACAGACATGTAATCCGGGATAATGCCCTTTTGCTGAGTGCTCCAATCTGGATAAATTCATCCCAGAGGAATGAGATCCAGCGGCAGAGTCTCGGGGAGAGAGAAGATGAGGGGCTTGGGGATGATTGGTTGGTAGTAAAGCAAACTGTTGGGGCTGCGAAGAGGGTCTCCTCGCGAGATAATGAAGCCCAGAGTAAACAGCTTGATTCTGTTGACTGACTGCATGAGAGAAAGCAGATCATTGTCTGTTTTTTTTTTTTTTTTTCTCAAGAAGACTCCAAACTAATCGTATCCTGCCCCGACTGACCTGAATCCTGACTGAAAATGAGGTTTTCATCTAAGGCGAAATCCCTGGATATACAGCACTTACTTAACACTCTGCATTTTATATTCTGATACTAACAACTGAAACACTGGAACATATGAGCACCTGCCTTACTTTGATAGTATCTCTATGTTTATTGCTCAATTTGTCTATCTAGTTTTCTCAAACAGTATCCGAATAAAAGTCGTAGCCAAACCAAAACTTTTTTCTTTTTTTCTCCTTCTTGGAAATATCATCTCTCTATAATTCCACATGCACGGCCAAATATTGCGACTTAAGAGTTCCAGCTGTCCGGTGGCAGCCTCTTAGATTATTCATTCATATGTTTACTTATTACCATGAATATCCAACAGGGCTCTCGGCTCAGAGGGATTACAGCGGGGTTTAATCTATCGTGGCACAGAAATGAGCAGGGGTCACAGCAGCTGAGGTGACTTAAACCGGCTCGCCTTGATGGGACATGCTGCACAAACAAGAAAACAAACCGCACGCCACTAGGCCCCGGTTGTCAACTGATGACATCATCTGTCACTCAGTGTTTGCGTGGCATGATCCAGACAGGGTTAGCATTACTCAAGCCGGCTGTCATATATGGAGAGTGGGTAAGTCGTATGAATAAGACAAGGACACTTTTATGTTTCTTGCCAGGCATATAAATTTGTCCTGTCCCATTACAGACCGGAGTCAAAGCTCACGACGTATTTCCCTGCAATCGTGCAGTTATAAGTCATGTTACTTGAAAATATGACCGCTGGAACGGCGAAGGCGAGTGACAACATGCAAGGAAAGTGTGTATTTGTTTTAGTGAAGAATGTGGATAAATCAATGTATAACGTCTGAGTGATTACGGTCGTAATTTGTTGAGTTAGTCGGAGGTGTTTCTGGGTCCTCGTGCCAGTCGACCGTATTTCTTTCTGTCGCTATTTACTTTTTGAAAATGGATAATTCTCCATCAATAAAAAAATCCATGGATCTAAATTTGACATTGGAAAGACGTTTAATTATTCCTTGCTTGAGGAACATGTATCAAAGCCTGACACCCACGAAAAGCGGATTTAGAGTCGTCAGACAGCAGTTAATAGACAGCAGTAAATGAAACAGGGACTGTTGGGGGTACTAAGACATGCTTTCCAGGACTGAGGAACAGCTTAGTCTGGCTGGGTGGTGAAATAAAGATTTCTGACACTAGATATATGAGGGGGTGTGAGATAATGAAGGCGACTGGGGGGGAGGAAGAGGGGCAGAGGGTTCTTAAGAAGATTGGGATTTCATTCCTGCGCAGCAGCGCTGCTCCCGGTGGGCAAACGTTGAGCCAAGCCGAGCCCGTAGCCCAAAACAATGATTTCATTTCCCTGAGAAAAGTAGAAAAAAAAGGAACCTAAGATCCAAGACGGAGCGTGTTCATTTCACAAGGTGTCATTCGGAGGAAGGAAACCAGAAAAAGAGGCTGAAAGGATCGGAGGAAAAGAGGCCCATACACTTAACGTTGACAATGTGTGTTTCTTTTCTATAGCACATTTGCTTTAGAGTCTGGAACATCCAGTACAGGCCTATTATTAACATGCCCCTCCTTCACCGGGACAACATGCTCTCACCCTTCTTTCCCCGACAGAAGCCAGAGTTCTCAATCACACGGCGTCTCACAACAAAAGAGGAGAAGGAACAGAATGGGAGAGGGACGGAGAGCGCGATGGAGAACCGGGACGGACTGACAGAGACGGCGGGCGAAATGTGTCGCTGCAGGTTGAGGAGTGATATCAAGACGACAAGAGTCAAATGAGGAATGGGAAAGAGGTTGGACACTGTCTGAGATTAAAAGCAAAGGAGGGAGGAGGAGGGGGGGGGGGCGGGGGG